>JAPSGF010000010.1:14645782-14816941 GCA_035772895.1 Perdix hodgsoniae
CCAGTGCCAGTGCCAGTGCCAGTGCCAGTGCCAGTGCCAGTGCCAGTGCCATGGGCTCAGCACAGCCCTGAGTCAGAGAGCAAAGACCACGGCTGAGCAGGGAAGCGCCTCGCGCCCTCCTCGGGCGGGCTTTAGGACCTCTAAGGCCTCCGTAGCCCCGCCCCTCTGCCCTCCCATTGGCCTCGTGGCCCCTCTTGTCCCGCCCCCAACATGCGCTTCTCCGCAGGGGGTGTGCGGGGAGGGACGACCTACTCCTTACGTCACGAGAAATGCGCTCTCTGATTGGCCACCCTCTCGCCGGGCGGCCCCGCCCCCTGCCCCACGCGAGGCAGGATCCAGCCGCCGCTTACATTGTGCCCAGGGCGCGCGCGGGGCTGGGCCGGGCTGTGCGGGGGGGGCGAGGGAGGGGGGCAGCGCCACGCAGCGCAGCGCGCGTGGGCCGGCAACGGCAGCGCTCCGCCCGCGGAGCCGGGGGAGGCTGTGGCAGCGCTGCGGAGGCTTTCGGGACACCGGGAGGCTGCGGAGAGAGGCGGTGAGCGATCTCAGCTTTCCCTGAGCCGATCGGGTGCGGAAGGGGTACGGGTGGGAGTTGGCCGAGGGACGGTGTGAGCGCAGGGCTGAAACCACGGGGAATTCGCTGCAGTAGCGGAGCGGTGACAGCGGTGCGGAGGAGCAGCACCGCAGAACCGAAGCTCCCAGTCCCTCCCGTGTTCGTTTTCCCCATCCGTGGGGCTGCTGTCCGGAGTCCTGCCCCGTCCTGCACGTGAGCGCTGTGTTCGGGACAGGTCTGGTAAGGCGAGCAATGCTGCTGTTTGCAGTGATGCCTGCAGTGCTGGATGCGGTGGTTTATAGATGTGAGGATGGGAACAGCACTGCGCGCACACGGCTGGCAGTGCGGGCAGCGGTGGCTGCAGGAAGCGACCTTTAACCGCCATCACATCAGCCTCTGCTTATCGGCTTCGTATCCCTGCGGTGAGCATCATTGCGCACAGAGGCTCTGTGTGCCCCCATCACTCGTGCCTGGGAGCGCTGCGTGTCCCGTAATTGATCTCTGCTTGATGAGCGTTGCACTTTGCAGAGAGTTTTGTATGAGAGCCTGACAGATCGTGGTGAGTTTATTGCTGTGGTCCCTCTGTTTTGCTCGTGTTGCATGCACAGATGCCGGGACAGCCTGCCTTGCTGCATGCTGATCCGGGATGTGCAAGCTGAGTGCGAGGTTTGATGCTGCGCTAGCATCAAATAAATAAAAGCACCAGAAGCAAGAAGACCAAACAACACACAGAGTGAACCAGCCAGGCACAAAGCTCAAACCCTGAGGACAGAGCTGGTGGGAAGGATGAGAGGTCCCTCCGAGCATGGGAGCAGTGCTGGGAGCGGGGCACAGCGCGCGGGGTGGGAGGATGTGGGCATGCCCTCTGCAGTCAGCAGCTCCAGCAGTTGTTCTGGCATTAATTTGACACACACCACATCTCGTCCTATAAACCCTCCCTGCAAAGTGGCATGTGGTTCCACTTGTCTCTATTTGAAGCACCCTGTGCAGCACATTAGCAAGTTGGCTTGCTTGAAAAGGACTTTGTCCCGCTCAGATGGGGCTGCAGTGCATACCACGATCCACGGTCGATTGTTTCCATTTCGGAGTCTTTTTGAGTATAATTTGGGAGACGGGGCTGAAAGCTTGCTTGCTTCTTCTGCAGCCCTGCATTCATTTTGCAAAGCGACTGTGATTGATCTAGCAGAAGGGAATTCATTCACCAGCGGAGCTGGAGGGCAGGCGGGGAGGACAAAACCCCACAGCAGCCTCTGAAAGGAATCACGGGGTCTGAAAAGATCCACTGGGGTTAAGGCGTAGCAATGAAAAGCCATTGTCTGGAGCCTGAACCGTGGCCAAAAGCATTATTTATCCTGATTTGGTTAGTGGTTGTAGGAGGGTGTGGTATTCCCAGGGACTGCAAAGCCAGTGAGCTTAGTGGTGAGTGTGAACTTGGTGTGATTGCCTCACAGGTACCTTCAGAACCTGTATGGAGTAACTCAGCTGTAGAGCAGTAAATCCAACTCCTGACTTGCAAATACAAATGCGTCTCTTGCATGCAGGGCCAGTTTCCTATAGGTGTTTTTATGTTGGTTGGAACATGGTCCCCTTTGGCTCAGGTTAGTTAGTGTCACAGATTTGGGGCAGTGCTTTTGCAGGATAGAAGAAGAGCTGGTTGGTACAGCTTGGAAATACTGCATTGGGTTTCTATGGTAAGTGGCATTCAGGCAGTGGTTTCGGGCCCAGAGTGGAGCACAGGTTTAAAGTGAGGGAAACTGTGAAGTGTGGGATAGGGAGCAGTGATGGACAGCCCAAGTTTCTGCGTTCTGATGTGCTTTAGTGAGCAGGTTGAGATACGTGCCTGGACCTTCTCCAGACAATCTGCTCTCCTGGAGCCTACAGAACCGGCCTTGGAAGACCTCCCAGTTTCTGTCTGAGCCAACAGACGGAGCCTTTCACATGGTCTCTCTGTTTTGTGTCCAGGATGTATAGCCAGACGAAAAAGTGAGAAAACGAGAAGAAATGATAAGGAGGCTTTCCATTCTCAAAGGCTGGGATTGGATCCCAAATCCTGCTTTTGGGGGCTGGGCTTAACCATCTTCCCTTGCATTGCAGGTATGACGAAATGATGAGAGTTGGTCAGGAAGGCCGAGCGCAGCTTTCTCACAACAATGCCCCTGATTCACAGTAGGGTTATGTTGCCCAAATTCCAAGGTGAAAAATCACCGTTGCATATTTGTTGTGTTAGTCATCCTGCAGACAACAAATGGGACTGATGCTGAGCTCAGAGGTGTTGCTGGAAGTGAAGCTCTCCTGTCAGGGTGCAGAGCTGGCTGAGGACAGGGCAGAAAACGCATCCTGGAGGTGCCATGCAGGTCCCTGGATGTTCCCCCCTGGCTGCTGCCCGGGCTCTGTGCCCAACAAGTGCAGTGTTATGCTGTGATGCCAGCTGCTATTTTTGTTTCTTTCATCACAAGCACTCTTTGCAGAAGGATGTTATTAGAACTGAGCATTTCCAGCAGCTCTGAGCTGTACACCTGATAGTCCACTGTGTTCTGGAAGGACATGAAACGCATCTGAAAAACCCCTTCAGATTTGTTCCTTCCCCTTTCTTGCTGACTGCCTCCTTCCCCCCCATCTTTTCCTGTTTTGTGTAAGGGTATTTTTCCTGCTTTTGAAGCTCAAATGGTGCCCATGAGTAGGTGATGAAAGCCTTCCTGTGCTGCAGTCCCCTGCTCAAACCTTTTGACAGACCTTCACCCAGCAATTGCTTTGCATGCTTCGGAAACAGGGTTGCATCTGGGATCTGTATCAGTGCATTGCCACACTTCCCTTTCTCCTGAGCAGCTTCTGCAAGGAGCTCTTCCCCATGAAGATGGAACAGTGACTTTATGTTTCTTCACTGTAACTCTTGAAATAAAAGAAAGGGGAATCAGCTGTCCTACAGCAGTCACTGTGTCCTGGGGTGGTGTTACTGGCCTAAGCACCAGACACTGCAGTTGATGAAAGCATTGGAAAGGCACAGATTTTCAGGACTAGTAAACAGAGAGAGCATTTATTCTAGGAAGAAACTGAACTTTTTCTGAATTCGAGGTGGCATTTCACCACAAAGGGTGAATATTGTGAAATGCGGGAGGAAAAGATGAATCTTTTACTTGTTTCCTTGCAAAATCAGGTGCTGCTGGCTGCTTGGGGCTGCTCTGCTCTGTTGCATTGCGTCCCAGCCTGGTGCACACAGGTTCTGTCCCCTGTCTGACTTCTGTCCCTGTTGCTTGGAAGTCAGGCTATCTACCAGCAACCGTGTGGCAGGAAAAAAGAAAGCAGCCAAACTAGGCAGGAGTAAATCATGGAGGGAAATGATGAAAACTCTGCTGGGCCTGAAGCCTTTGATCTTACCCTCACACATTTAGCAGTTAAATCCTTCTGACAGCCCCTAGTGTGCATTGCACAGCCCGTGCTAAATCGCAGCACTCCCAGGACAGGGGAGGCAGCTCCCCAGCCTCCTTCTTCCAGGTCTGAACAGAGCCAGCAGAGATCCCTACTGCTTGTTTATTTACTTGTTTACCACTTTAAATAGCTCGTAGTTGAGCAGGGTAGAAAGAAATGCGTTCTGCTTGCTGCTTCTCAGAAAGTCTGACTGACAAACAAAAAGCGCCAGCTTCGGTTCATGGGATTTGGGCTCTTTGTTGGTGTGCAGCCAACCTTTACAGTCTGGGGACTTTCATTTTCCAAGAAGAAATGATTCTTGAACCCCCAGAGTCTCACTGGGGAATATCTTGTTTGCTCCCCAGATATTGTCCTTTTAAAAAGTGAAAGCACTGTAGCTATGACCTGGGATGGGACACAGCACCCTGCAGCACACAGGTACAGCTGGATGGGGAAACCCAGATCAGCTCACAAGGTGCAGATGGTGTGCCCAAACCAGCTGGGGATTCCCTGCCTATAGGGAAAGTGGAGATCTGTGGATATTCTGCTGGTTTAAGATGGATGGGGGAACCCCAAGCCTTGCTAAATACAGTTTATATATAACTATACTTCTGGGCTGTCCTCTCATACACAGGTCGTTTGGGAAACCTGGGACTGAAGTGGCTTCAAAGTACTCAGTTTCTAAGGTCTGCTTGGATTTTTTCAAGATGTGCTTTGTTTTCTTGCCCCGTTCTCTTTGCCAGCTTTGTTCTGTCCAGAGGCATTTTCTTCATGGGGTCAGGAGGCTGTTTTCTCCCTGACACAACTCCCAATCTCTTTTTGGATTTCTGGCTTCACGGGATGGATTTCCAAAGCCCCCTTATCTTGCTCCACTGGAAGAAAATCCTGTCTTTCCTATATCTGCTGTACAAAAGCAGCAGACAGCCAGGGGAACATTATAGCCAGCAGACAGCCTGGATAGCTGTCAAAAAGCTGCTGCTTCTCTGCTCTCATCCATATGGGAGAAGGGTTATCATCTGCCTGTGCATGCAATAAGATCCTCTAAAAGGCTTTGCAGCAGATATTCACTTTTTTTTAATAACCATCTTTCAAAGGACAAAAAAAAAAAAAAAAAAAAAAAAAATGGAGAAAGCCAAGGAGCAGTTTGTTCAGGTCATGGCTTCTGCTGTTCGAGTTGGTGCGTCTGGTGTAGTGCTCTCATCCTGTGTGATGGAGGATGCAGCTGTGAGCTCCGATAACCCCCTGAGTGCTCACAGAGCAGGTGGGAGCATGGAAAGAGGCACTGACAGGTTCCTTTGTGTGAACTGTTCCCCCTCCTGAGCAGTTCTGCTTTTTCTCTTCAGCTCAGTAGCCGGGTGAGGGATGCGGGGAGTGCAGGGGGGGAGGAATTCTGTTCCTCTCTGCAGTTCATCTTTACTGAAATGGAAGCATATGTTTGTGCACATGAAAAACACAGAAGATCCCTGTAGCTGCAGGTTTCCGAGGTTCACAGGGCCGCTGGATTTTGGAAGAAACCCATCAGGTGAAATGTCTGCTCCCTGCAGTTTCAGTTCATCTGATATGTGTGGGATGATGCCAGATTCTCTGTAGGCTGCGAGAAGCACTGGGGTGTGTTTGCAAAGGGAAGAAATAGTAACAGCCGCTTTTCTGCTTGTCCCCAGCTGCAATAGGACCCAAGAAGTAGGTGAATCGCTCTGTTTGCCCTCAAAACAACTCGCTTGGAAGTTGCTGAATAGAAGAGAAGCAATCCTTGCTGTTGAGATGGCTGAAAACCAAAGTTCAGAGGCTGTAAGCTTTTGGTGTGTTGGTCTGTCTAGCCAGAAAAGGCCTCTAGCTTTCAGACGTGGCTGTACTGGGAACCAGTTGGTGCCTGCACTGGGCCATGGCAGTACGAAGAGCAGTCCCAGTAAGGGCTGGCCTGCAACCCAGCAGCTGTACCCCGAGTGCTGTTCGGTACCCATGGCAGAGAAATACTGTTTGGTTCTCCTGGGTGTGATGTTAAATGTTAGATGCTTGAAGGTTGTGTTTTGTTTTTGTTTTTAGTACGTAATCACAGCTTTTATGTAGACATTTCTTATTTCTAAACAACCTGTTCCTTCCATTCTGAGTAGTTGCTCTTCTAATCTTAGCATCAGAATAAGTGGTGCTGCCCTCCTGTAATCTTTTTGTTTGTTTCTATATCTGCCCTATATAAATAGCTTGATTTCTTCTTGTGGATAAGCAAATCAAAGGTTAACATTGGAAATGTGACCTGAGCTGTGAGCAAAGGAAGCACTAGAGATGGCAGGGTGGTTTCTGAGGTTGTAGGAGTAGGAATCTAAATCGATAGCTTTTAGCAGCCTCATAAATGTTTCATTTGTTTTCCTCAGTCCCGTGTTACAGAGCTTCGATACTGGAATACATATAAGCTCTTAAATTAGTGCTGTCCCTGAGCTGGTTGTGGATGGTGGAAACCAATTCCTTGAAATGCATTTGGATCAGCAATGGCATTTTCCTTCCTGTTTTAGAGCCCTGAGCCCACACAGCCTCCCATCACAAATGAAATGAGCTTGGCAGCCTCAGCACAGGCTGCAGGAGTGCGGGTGAGGAACATGCAGAAGCCTGGAGAGACCTTTTCCCTGCACTGTGACACAGCCCTGAGGAATGAGTGATGTCTCAGGAGCACCAACCTCAATAATTCACGGTGGCTGGGGGGAAGGAGAGACATGTTTGCAAATATTTGTCCAATATGGGCTCTTTGGAGGCTCTGGAGGACCAGGGGGGTAGGAACATGTGAGCAGAGCATGATTCAGGCCGCTTATCTGGCCATCAGCCTCCGCTTGAGGTCACCAGGCTGCAGAGCGTGGGAGGGCTGTGCTGCTCCGGGTCTCCGTGAGGTCAGTGAGCCAGAGCTCAGCATGGGGCTGGGGATCAGTCCTGCTTTGCCCTTATCCTACGCATCGCCAGCTGCCCTCCGCTGGGTGCCTGGGCTCATTTCTCACAAAAGGGAATTAAAGGAGTGCCATCAGGTTGGAAGGTGATGTGAAAAATCTAACTCCTCAGTCATATCTCAGGGTGGTTGTTTTTTTTCAAGGCTCATTTTTCAAACCTTGGGACAGCCATAAATAAAGCCAATAGCAATTGTATTTCCTAAACCTGCAATAGTCTTCATGAAAAACTTGATTTCTGCTGATCCCGGAGCAGACCAGTACCCTTTATCCTGGATGGAATGCTCTCTTAATATTGTTTCCTAAGGAAAAATAACTCTTCTGCTGTTTGCCAATACCCTCTAGAGACACTGAGAAGATATACCACCAAGTTTGGGTTTTGATTGCCTCACATTGTTGCTCCATCGCTGAAACCGAAGGGCAGAGTTTCCTCCCCACTTTTCTGCCCTGCTGGGTTACATTTCGGGAGGATGTGTGGGTGGAGACACTGCTGAAGATGTGGGTGCTGCCAGTCAGGGCGCAGGAGCACCCGTAGAGCTGGGGCTTCAGGTTTGGGGTCCACTGACAGCGTATCAGGGTTGGATAGCAAATGCACATGTTCTGGTGCTGGCTCAGTGCCTCGCGTCAGTAAGAACAAGAAAATAATTGTTTTTCTGCTTATTTCTCTGCAGGCAATAGATCTGTCATCATGTCAGTCAGCGTCCACGAGAACCGCAAATCCCGGACGAGCACGGGCTCCATGAACATCCTGCTTTTCCACAAAGCTTCCCACCCAGACTGCGTCTTATCCCACCTGAACACCCTCCGGAAACACTGCATGTTCACTGACGTCACCCTTTGGGCAGGAAACAGGTCATTCCCATGTCACCGTGCAGTGCTGGCTGCCTCCAGCAGGTATTTTGAAGCCATGTTTAGTAACGGCCTCCGGGAGAGCTTGGATGACGAGGTGAATTTCCATGACAGCCTCCATCCAGAGGTGCTGGAGCTGCTGCTGGACTTTGCTTATTCCTCTCGGATCATCATCAATGAGGAAAATGCGGAGTCCCTCCTGGAGGCTGGAGACATGTTGCAGTTCCACGATGTCCGAGATGCAGCAGCCGAGTTTCTGGAGAAGAACCTCTACCCTTCCAACTGCCTGGGCATGATGCTGCTCTCAGACGCCCATCAGTGCCGGCGGCTCTACGAGCTCTCCTGGAGGATGTGCCTGGTTAACTTTGAGACTGTTCACAAGAGCGAGGACTTCAATAACCTTTCCAAGGATACTCTGTTGGACCTGATCTCCAGTGATGAGTTGGAGATTGAGGATGAGGAGAAGGTCTTTAAGGCTGTCCTTCAGTGGGTGAAGTATGATTTGGATGAGCGGAAGGCCTATCTCCCGGAGCTTCTGAGGAATGTCCGCTTGGCCCTGCTTCCTTCTGAATGCCTCAAGGAAGCCTTGGCTTGTGAGGACCTGATCATGGTGGATGAAAGGAACAAGCTTGTCCTGGACGAAGCCATTCAGTGCAAGAAGAAGATCCTCCAGAATGATGGGATTGTCACCAGTCCCTGTGCCAGGCCTCGCAAAGCCGGGCACACCTTGCTGATCCTGGGAGGACAGACCTTCATGTGTGACAAGATCTACCAAGTGGATCAAAAGGCAAAGGAAATTATCCCCAAAGCAGACCTGCCGAGCCCACGGAAAGAGTTCAGTGCCTGTGCTATTGGCTGCAAAGTGTACATCACTGGTGGCAGGGGCTCAGAGAATGGGGTCTCCAAAGATGTATGGGTTTATGATACTGTACATGAGGAATGGTCAAAAGCTGCCCCCATGTTGATAGCACGGTTTGGGCACGGCTCAGCTGAGCTGGAAAACTGCCTGTATGTGGTTGGTGGACACACTGCCGTGGCTGGGGTCTTTCCTGCATCACCTTCTGTTTCCTTGAAGCAAGTAGAGAAGTATGATCCTGCATCCAACAAATGGATGATGGTGGCTCCTTTGAGAGATGGTGTGAGCAATGCTGCAGTGGTAAGCGCCAGGCTGAAACTTTTTGTCTTTGGAGGAACCAGCATCCACCGAGACATGGTGTCCAAAGTGCAGTGCTACGATCCAGTGGAGAATCGGTGGACAATCAAGGCAGAATGCCCACAGCCCTGGCGCTACACTGCAGCCGCAGTCCTGGGCAGCCAGATTTTTATCATGGGAGGAGACACAGAGTTCACAGCAGCATCTGCCTATCGCTTTGACTGTGAGACGGACCAGTGGACACGCATCGGGGACATGACAGCCAAGCGCATGTCGTGCCATGCTTTGGCCTCAGGAAATAAACTCTATGTAGTGGGTGGTTACTTTGGGACTCAGAGGTGCAAAACGCTGGACTGCTACGACCCTACATCAGACACGTGGAACTGTATCACAACGGTGCCTTATTCACTCATTCCCACAGCTTTTGTCAGCACCTGGAAGCACTTGCCATCATGAGAGGTGGAGCTCGAGGGCTTGTTTTCAGGAGCTCAGTAAGGTGAGGGTGTTCTCTAAAATTGTAACTTACTGTTTGGTCTCAAATGCATCTCCACACACCGCACTGAAACCACAGGTTGCAGTGAGCTTTCTTTTTATGAGAAGGCTATATTAAAAGGTGAGAGGGACGTAGCACAGGAAGAGAATAGTCATCTCTGTGATGCTGGAACTCTTACTAGATCTTGGTCCAAGATGGTCCCCTTTGCATCTTATGAGGTGCATCTACATTAATGGTTGCGAGGAGGCTGCAGCCCCTTCGCCTTTATTCTAAACTAGCTGGGTGTGCCAGCATCACCCATCTAAGTGTGGCTGGGGAGAAAGGGCAGAGCCCACACCCACTGTCATGGATAGGACAACAGAATACATCCTGTCCCTATTTTATGTAAGAGGTTGTGGTATCTGAGTAAAAGAACTTAAATATGAGAGCAGGGAGATAGTACAGCAACATGTGCTTTGGAAAACATCTCAGTAGTTTGATATTTTTGCTCGTTATCTGGGTGGTCACTGTGGAGCTGATGAATATGTAGGCAAGTGACCCTTAGGATGCTGGGGAATCTTGCATCTCTTTTTGTGCTCTCTATTTTCATTTCAGTGGGCAGCAGAAGCTGAGAAGCCATGGTGCATTTGATGGTTCTGGTGTTTATTTAACATCCAAACTGTTGCTTGTTATATCAATACTTCTGAGACTTCAGTGTGAGACCTGAGTGGGAGGAAAAGGGGCTTTGTAATCAGAAGAAAGTGTTTATTGGTGTTTTGGGTTGTACAGGAATAAGAAGATTGGTGTCCTGTGTAATTTCAATGCTCTGGTTCTCACGTGCTCAGGAAAGCTACTACTTCAACACCAAATGGAAGAGAGCTTCCTCTTTTCCTCCCCAGTGGGATGTTTAGTTGCTATTCTGGTTACTGGTTTTGTCCCACTGTGCTTTGCACATTTTTCACCAATCTGTACCAAGATGTAAATGGCCAGGAATAGGTCATGATAGTACAATTGTGAAAACAAATGCCATCCAAGTGCAAAGTTAACTTCCCAGTAAGTTCGTAACACCTCTGCTAGCTCTGCCTACAGGTTTCTGGCTGCCAGCAATGCATGCAGCCTTGCTGTAGTGGTTGCAGGTGTCCTCCCAATTAGCTGCAGGAGCTGGGAAACCCTCACCCATGGGGCAAGATCAGCAAGCCTCAATTAAGGTTTTCCTTGGAAAGTGAGATTGTGGGGAGGGGAATTCTTCCATATCTTCATCAAAATCCACTCCACTTAACACGGGGGAAAAAGAATGCTGCCCAAAGCCTCCGATACCCGCTCACTGCCCTGCTTCACACTTTGTAGGGTTGGTGCACCTGAGAATCACCGAAGTGCTCTGAAGTTTTCCAGTGATCTCTTTGATGGCAGCTGGGAAGCCAAGGAGAGTTCCTGGCGCCTCTACGGGGCCTTTGCCCAACATGGCCACCTGCTTGTCTCCGGTGGAAGGAGCACCCAGGGTGTTATTTATAATGGCCTTTGATTTGCAGAATGCCTGGCTTCAGCATAGGCTAGGCTGCAGTGAGGGCATGACAAGAGTGGAAAGGGCTAAAATGAGATTTCCAAGAGCTTTCCCAGCACTAGGAGATAATGGCCTTTCCAAATTCTCCTCCTCAGACGTTGCCTAGCATCTGTCACAGTAGCTCAGTAATCTAATTAACTGCCACTCAGCTATTAAATATTGCAGCAAAGAGTGTGAGGACTCCATCATTTTCTATGTGGGCCAATGGGGCCCCCCTTTCAGAGCTGCCTTAGAGCTGAAAATTCATTTCCTCTGGTAGCAGATGTGTCTGAATATTAAAGCTCAACACCAGCCCCACTGCTTGGAGCGAGAATAGGGAACAGCTTGAGGTGAGAGTTGATTCTTCAGCCACTGAATAAAGAACAGTTCCCCAAAACACAGAGCTTGTACTTTCTTCTCCTGTCTTTTTACTCTGTGCTCTATTTGGATTGTTCAGGCTTTATGAAGCTCTTTGTAGGGGATAGATAATATTTCTTACTGAATGCTGGAGCCTGGCACAAGTACAAGAGGAGTAGGAACTGTAATATACCAACCTACAAGAAAAGCTGGTGAAAAGTCAGTGTGTAAGGGTTTTTATCTGCTTTTTGGCTTCATTTCTAGTCTTCAGTTAAAAGAAGTATTTAAAATATACATAGGATTTTGCCAGAGAGAACGTCTTTTCATTTTATTTTTCTGGAGGGTTTTTTTTTTGTTGTGTGCGTGTGTCTGTGTCTGTATGTTGTTTAAATTAATGTTCTAGCCTCAGTCACTGACACCTCCTTAAATGAAGTGCCAGGGCCGGCTGGTGAAGGCCAGGTCCAAATGTTTCTGATATGCATGCACAGCCTATGCCTTACCTGTGACATCTCCTACTCTTCTCTTAGCTGGTTGTTGTTGCACCTGAGTCAAAATTGGGCTCAGGACCTGGGATAACTAGCTGTAGGATCCTGTAGCTACTCCATCATCCTAAAGAGGTCTGGCTAAGGGGGTTGCTGGCTTGCAGCTCCCATGATGAGGGGTTTCTGTTGCTGCTTTATTCCCTGTGGGATCTTCTTTCAGGAAGGGGCACCTGGAAGCTAGGTGGGCACTTTCCTCAGCGCTGATGCACTTTGTGTGCAGGCAGCCATTGCTAATCGAGAAAGGAATGTGCCTCAGCTGGGGAAGGCATAAAACGATTCAGCTGGAAGCATGTCCCCAAAGGCTCTGCCCCCAGCCCTCTTGGAGCCAAGGGCAGCCTCGTGCTGGTGCACCTTTGGGCAGAACTCCCAGCACCCCTGCCAAGCATGCAGTATGACATCAACATGGTGCTTGCTGCCAGTTGTAATTCTAGGGATCAAGCATGATTAATGGCATAAAATGTGAAAGCCTGGCCTCCTCCTACGTGTGACTGCTGAGCTGATGAAGGGTGACTCCGGTGATGGTGTGAAATGGGGGAGCTGCATTGGTGCTGTTGAATTGTCCTGATGGGACCTGCTTGGATGCGTCTTTGCTCATTGCAAACTTCACCTGGCCTCTGCCCTGGCTGGAGGCAGAAAATTTGAGTAAGAGGTGTTAAATTCAGGCTGATCTAGGGGGAGAGCTGGCCGAGCCAGCTTTGTCATTCCCGCAGGAATTATGGCATGATGAGACAAATGATTGCAAATGGGAAATGCAATACTGAGCACTCCGCTAATAATGGCTCTCTGTGTTTATAAACACAAGCAAAGCCCATGCAGGAGCTTAGGGTGTGAGGCTGGGATGATGTAGTGGTGTTCTGAAATGAACAGCAGTGACAGATGACGGGGACAGCTCTGTACCTCCCAGGAGGTGATCTGGGGCAATACCAGGAGCAAGTTCTGCAAGCTACATGTCTCCAAATTAGAACTGGCTTCTCCAAACCGTCCATTTCAACAGCCTCATTTCCATGGGATGAGGTCACTGATGGGCTGGGGACTGGCTCGTAGGTGCTAAATCCCAAGTCCCACCCTAAAACCAGTAGCTCCTGTACAGGTGACATGGTGACAGCAGTCCCCAGCATTCCTGCCTGCCCTGGGTGAGGCGGCATTGCTAAGTGGGTGCTTATTTTGTTCTGGCACTGAAAAGCTGAACTTTGATCCCAAAGTACCCGTGAGGATTACGGCAACCTGCCAGGCCCAGCACTACATTCTAGTACTGCCAGGCTGTGGTCACAATAAACATCGGATCTGTTCAATGACTCTTTTCCTGATTATTTAATTACAGTGGAGATAACAAGCTTTTTATGAGCACGAGCTTGGCTTCCCTTCTGTGTGGAGCTGGGTCAGCTCACGCCATGCAAGAAGCTGCAGGTTTTTGGTGCCATGCTTGCAGCCAGCCACATTGCCCTGCATAAGCTGTGGATGCCCACAGTAGCATTCAGCACAGCCCAAAACCTGCAAGTAATCTCCCTGCTCCTAACCTGCTTGCTGCTGAGTTTGATGCTAGAAACCTGTTAGAACCTTGCTGTTATTGCCCAAATAAAGTCACAGCCAGTTTCTGTCGGTGGCTCCTAGGGAATGCCATTTGCATGTACATAGCAGCGAGGCAGGCTGAGCTGGGAGGGCAGTTCTGCTGCTGTTTGTCTCTGGAGCCAGTTTATCAGGCAGTGTTGGAAGGGAGTGGCTGGCCCGGGGAGGAAAGTCAATGAAAATCAGGCTTTTCCGAACCTGGGCAGATGGAAACATGTGCAGTGTGTGCTTGGCCTCAGACTGTGGTAAATCAGCTCCTTGGAAATCACAGTCATACGGATGGTTTTGGAGGAGCTGTAAACTTGCTCTTGGCAATGCCTGTGGAAGCATTTTTTATCAGGAAAAGAAGCTGAGTGTCAGGGGAACCCAGTAGCTGCCAACATGCAAAACCTGTTCTCTGCATGACACCAGCTCTGCTCCCAACATAGAAATTAACTCCTTTTTTCTTTCCCTCCTCAGATGCCGGCGTCACATCCATGTCCCTTGCCTCGCTGCTGGAGCTGACACAGCCACTGAGTTCCCTCCCGTTCCCCACAAAGGGTGCCAAGGAGCTTCTCTCATCCCTTCCATCACCACGAGGGCACAAAGGACCTCCTGGCTGGTGGATACTGGTGGATACTAGTGGCCCAATGTGAGCAGGAAGATGGAGGATGTACACCAGGCTCCATCCCCCAGAGTTACTTCACGGAATGGGAGGGGGGGATAAGAGATTTTAGTTTTTTTTTTATAGCAGTGAGCTTGCTGTTGGCGATACCTGCTGTCTGGGTGATGTGGAAGCATTTTTATAGGGAAAAGGGGCTGGGGAAGTGGGGGAAAGGGAAGGGCTGAACCCAGAACTCAGCACCTGGCTCTCCGGCCGCAGCACGGAGACTGCAGCTGCCAAAATACTGGAGCGTGGGAGCTATGCACAGCTGCCAGCAGCACCCAGTGCCTCGGTGGGACGGGGCAGGTGCCTTTGGTTTTGCACTGTGGATCTTTTTTGGTGTTTTCCCTCCTTCCCGGTGCTGAGCCTGAGGGCAGGCTGCTCCTGGCACACAGCTGCCAGGCCGCATGCTGCCAAAATGCCATCACTGTGGCAAGATGCTTCGCCAGATAAAAAGTGCTGCCTGCTTGGAACTGGGCCTCTGCTTCCCCTCCGTGTGCACTCTCAGCAGCGTGTGGGTGAGGGTGTAATTAGCAAACGAGCAGGAACACAGGCCTTGCTGCGCGGCAGGGCCTTGTTGGGCCTGCAGAGCAAGTAAGGCCTCTTGCCTCCTTTCCCGCAAAGCGAGGCCAAAGGGAAGAGGCAGCATAGGGCTGGCACGAGGTTGGGCCTCGGTGCCCCACATTTGGGTGATCTCTGCACTCAGGCTGCATTTGGGGTCACACACAGACCTGCTGCAGGCACCCTGGCCTGCCTTTCTCCCTGTGTGGGGCCAGCTGGGTGATGCAATGCGCTGCAAGCCCTCAGCATTGCTTCCAACAGCAAAGGCCCTTTAGGGGCAGCAAGTGCCCTTTGCTGCTGGGAGAACACTTTGTGCACAGCCCTTCTGCAGCACTCTCAATGATACTTATTCACATTTTGTAGGGTTTTTGTTGTTGCTGTTTTTTCTCTTCAGCTGCCTGCAAACTTAATAAAAATGATGATCTGGGAAACCATTTGTGTGCTTTTCACAGGACTCTTCTTTCCTAAGCACGTTGGATTTAGGTATAATAACAGGAGTAATAACAGGCTTGACACTCGGTGGGGTGGTTCACAAACAACCAACTCTTGCAGCCAGTCTGACTGTAATTATTATTGCTTCAGAACTTGGGAAACTGAGGCACAGTGTTAAGTGTTACAGCGAGTGACAGAGCTGGGAATAAGATGCAGGGCTGCTTGTGTTAACTGAAAGGCACAGAACACCCTGCTGGGAACAGCCCACGTCACCCCAAAGCTGTGCAGATAGCAGGAGAACTTGTGGTCAGACCATGACCTTGCAAAACCTGCCAAATAAGCTGAGTGGGTCGGGCTCAGGCTCAGCCGTGATCCTGCAGACCAAGCCGATAATTTATAATGCAGAGGAGAAGCATTTATACTTCTGTTTTCCTTATTTGCCTTTGCTTGGCTGCTGCAGCTCCTAAAAAAGAGGCCCATTGACAGGCAAAATGGGCTTTCCAGGTGTGTCCCCTGCTCACGCTGCTTCTCCACGTGCTGCTCTCCCTGTCTCAGAGGAGCTGCTCTGACAATATTCAGGCTCCAGACCTGGAACATAACAGCATTGCTGCAGGGCAGCTACTGGCACAGCAGGACCTTGCAAATTTGTATTTCCTACTTTTCTAACAATGTATGCAACAATTAGGAAGCAAAGCTTCCTATGGGCAGCACACACAGGGACTCAAAGGGGTTAGGAAACTAAATATCAAAGCTGAGACCAGGAACACAGCCCCCTGCCCCTAAAGCAGAGTGTCAGTGGTGTCAGCAGACCTGAGCTGAACAGAATTGAGTGCAAGGCTCCATAGAAAAAGCTCGTTAATGAGCTCTTTTGGAAACCACAGTCCAGAAATTACTGTTGGATGAGCAGGAGAATGAAAAGTAGCAAGAGTGTGTGAATGAAATCCCTTTCAGTTTTGTTGATTGAGGTTTTATACAGAACGCTGGGACTTTAAATAGCGGATCAGAGGCTCTCCAACTGGCTAGCTTTGATAGGAGACGTGCAAAGACGTGCTCTTTTGTATTTATTCTGGAGCCTGCCCGAAAGACAATTCAAAAGCAATCACAAGCAGCCGTGGCAGCAGCAACCTGTTGCTGTTGAATTACATGCAGTGCAAAATACAAAGGTTTCTAAGTTAGCAGCAACAAAGTAAAGGGGGAGTGGGTGATGAACAGAGATGGAACAATGCAACACTGCAGCCAGAGCAGGTCAGGTTTTTAACTGAGAAGGTTAGGAAGAAATGTAGGATTATTATTTTTTTTAAATTTTATTTAGCTTTTTGAAAGAGTTTTTCTGCCTTCTCAGTAGGTAGGGCTCGCTTTGGTGGCTTCTCAGGGGCCTGTGTTCCCACTGCTACAGAATAGTGAAAAGTGCCCATGTGCCATGGTCAGCCCTTGCTGGGGATGGTTCAGGAGCTTGGACGTGACCCCCAAAGCAGCCATGAGCCCAGCCTAGAGATAGCCCCAGCATGTAGGGATCCAGCCCTCACCCAGCTGCCTGCCAGCCCCAGCTGGGATTCAGTTGTTATTTGGAGTAGAGTGGAGGGAAGGGCAGGGAGCAGGAGCTGGGTGCAGACCTCTCCCAGACCTCCTACCACAGCAACGAACCATCTGGACCTCCCTGGGGACAACAATCTAAGGCTCCTATCTCTTATTTAAATGAAATTCAAAGTGCCTTGTTGGCTTTTAAATAAGCATTTTCCGTGCATGACCCCAGCTGCCCTTGAAATAATACTATTGTGCAACGAATCCCTGCAGGGAATTATCATCTGAGCTCATTTGCTCTTTTTCACTGGAGTCAATTAAAAGCAGAGTAGTTGGTGATTTAATACCTCCGGTGTCTGAGGAAGCCCCACATCCATACAGAGGCTGGCTCTGGCATTTTTCTGGCCTTTTAGACACATTCTTGGAGTGATGTTTTTTCCAGCAACCCAACATGGTCTCAATTTCACCCATGTCTTTACAGAGCACTGAAGTCCTGTGTCCTTGGCTTGTCTTTTTCCCCTGCACATTAATTAATGCCCAGCATCACACATCCTCCCTGCATTCTGTCCCAGGGCAAGCTGTTCTCCATTCCCCATGCTCTTTTCTCTTTTCAGATAAACCCAAAGCACTTCAGTCTCTGAAAAGCGCCATTCAATGCAGTTGTAGTTGTATTTCCAAGAGCAGCAAAAACCATTGCCATCAACTCCCTGCAACCACCTGGGAATTTTAAACTGAGCTGAATCCCTCTTGTTCCACTAGGTGAGGCTGCGAGAGGATCCTGCTGAGTATACAGAGAGGCTGAGCCCATTTGTCCACCCCATTACAGTCTCCCTTGTTCTTTCCATTTCATGACCTCCTTATTTAATGTCATCTACTGTTGTGCAAAACCATCAGCGCTGTTTGCAGCAGTGTGACCTACTTTATCATTTTTTTTGCTGACTTCCTAACTGAAATCTGAAAGCTGAAAACTGAAATCACGAGCTTGGAGTCCACCCAAGCCATTCATTGTTTCTCAGCTGAATAACAAATCCAATTAAGTGGAAGAAAGCCTGGCTTTCACGCTGTCAGTGCCCGCACATCTCACTTCCCTCTCCCCGGCATGAGCTGCACCACCAGTGTCTGCACCCCACACAAGGAATCTTCTGTATACGTCTGTGCCCACCTCCAGATGCTAGTGGGGAACTGGTTCCAGAGGACGGATCCTGGCTCTCCCATTTGTCCTTTCATCCCTCCCGACATCCTTTGTTTAGAGCAAGTGCTGTAGGATCCTCCTGTTCTCAAGTGTCAGTGCCATAGGCAGTCAGGACCATGGAATTTCTGGCAGTCTGGGGCTGGTGTTGGGCTTGCTGCAGATGCAGAGAGCTACATAAACACCAGTTACTCTCTTCTGGGTCACTGGAAGAACAACGGATCAGACACATGCACTCAGACAGACCAAGCACTGTGGGTCCAGCCCCTTCCTCTGCCCACGCTGCCCCCTGCAAGGCCAGGGCACTCCTGAGCTCCCAGGGGTTTCCCACAGGGCTCCACTAATGAGTCACTGCTCTTAGTGAACTCCTGCCTAATTAGGTTCACCAGCCTGGATGGGAAGATGCAGCTGGTAGGAACTGATTCTTTGGTGAAAGGAAGGCAGAGGGATGGGCACCAGCAGCAATAGCCAGCAAAGGCTTCATGTGTGCTCTGAACTTAGTACTGCATTATTCTTGCGCACAAAGATTAAAAAGGTCAAAGCAACATCTCTTGTATCAACAGCTAATGTCAAGTATTATCTTCTCCTTAATTGAAACACATTCCAACCCTAAACAAATCAACACTTTGCAGTGTTTAACATCCCTCTAATTAACAAAACCCAGGTGCCTTCAATGGCAAAGCTAATTCATCCCTTTACCATTCACCTTGCATCTGTTCACAAGGCAGTTCACTCAGTGAACTAATTAGGGCTTTGTCTTCCCTTCTCTTCATAAAGCTTCCATGAATGAGAAGCCTGTCTGCAAGCTCCAGCCCAGCTAGCACCTATGCCCTTCCAGCCCTCCTGTTTGCAGCCCATGCCAGGACTGAATCAGCCAGGGCAGCAAAGAGGATGCATGGAAAGAACAAAAGAGGTGATGCTCAAGAATTGTCTAAAATAAGCTGCCCATGTGGCTTGGAGTGAACTCCAACCATACTGCCCAGCAGGCTCTGCAGCAAAACTGTCCTTTTCTCCCAGTAAGTCACACACAGTAAATGTGCTCTTCCTCCTCCCGCGACTGATGCCCGTAGCATGGCAGCAGCTGGGTCTATCAGTGCTGCTGCATTCACTGCACCAGTGCAAGGGCTTGGGGTGACTCCTGCCTGGTGCAGGGGCACGTGCTCCCAGAGCATCCCGTGCTCCTAAGGGGAAAGTCATCACTAGGTGGGTGTTCTGGGGGCACCCAAAGCGTGGGGCTGAGGGGGCTTACAGGAGAAAGCACTCTTCAAACGCTTTGGTAAATATGTGAGCGGGGATGAATGGGAATGCAAATAAAAGGAGGACCACGATCAGGCTTGGAGGTACAGGAGAGCCCTTTCATCTCCCATCCCACGCCCTGGGAGCTATCAGGCTCTGAGCTCCATGGCAGCAGGCACACTCTGGGGCACAGACACCAGGCAGGTTTTATACACAGCACAAGCAACAGGAAAGTGAGGTGAGGGAAAACACAGCACACTGCTGGCCAATAGAGTGTTGGAGGGAGGCTGGCATTTCTCAGTGCCTGGTAAGAACCAGCTCATCTGGCATACAACGTTCCCTCCACAGTGTGAGGCAGCATCTCCAGTTCTCAGCCAAATGAGATAAAACACACTGGGACCAGAGTTACCCAGGTTTTGACTGAGATAAGTGATAATTTCAGTGGGTGACAAAAAATACAGGGCATAAGAGCACCTGCAGCCACCACCTGCCAGTTATCTCAGTGCCAGGAACCCACCTGGGAGCTGAAGTGGTTCAGACAATGGCTGTGACACTTCCTCTTCTTGTAAAAGGATGAGAAAGAGTGGGTGAAAGAGCTGAACATAACCCTTAAGCAGAATGTAAATCTTCAAAGAGGAGAAAAGTAAAGAGTCCAAGGGGTGCATGGTGGAACCCTGGTGATAAAAGCCATGCAAACGTTTGATTACAGGTAGGGCTGCACCTTTTGCTTTGCTTCCCCATGCCACAAAGTCAACAACAGGAATATCAGAGGGGTAGGAAGAAATCAGGTAGAAAACTCAGACTTAAAATCAAATTTATTTAGAGGAAAAATGACTTTACAAGAGGTTGATGCTGATAACTAAAAAGGAAGATAAATAAAAGCTTGTTACAAAACCTAATGGTTTCCGGCAAGTTACAGAAAAACTGAAGAATTTTACACAGTCAATAACCTGCTCACTTTTTACATAATTACAAATTAACATACAGCAATTAGGTTTTACCCTCTTTTTTTAAAAATTCCTTTTTTTTTTTAAACTTTTTTTTAACTTTTTATGGGTTCAACATGAAAATGCAAAGCATATTTTTTATCTCTCTCACTTTTTTTTTTAATTTTTTTTTTCCTAAGAAACAAACCAAAGGCAGAGGTATATGGAGTTGTTGTAATACACCTCCTAACGCTCTGGGCATTACTCAAGTGCATTCCATATTAGTACAAAACAAACACCAGGCTAAACTTTAACCATAGGCGAACTGAACTGGATGTCAGATTATTTTTGTTTTGAGTCACCGTTTAATATCGATAGAACAATAAAATACTTCAGAGCGTGGAAATAAGATTGATACCTATAGACAGCTTAAATACATACAAAGCTCACAGCTGTAGGCCAAGCAGTGAACGCCATCCTGCCCCCCAACCCCCCAAGCGAAGGAAGCAGAATATATTTGGGCGAAGCATCAGTGTCAGTGAAATGCGTGTGGAAGGAAAGGCATCGAGCCCCAAAATGCAGGTGGGCCGGGAGCCGATGCTGTGCTTCCCGTGCCCCAGGAGCCAGAGGTGCGTCCAGTTCAGCTCGCCTATCTTTAAAGCTTAGCTGCATCGTCGGATCAAGAACTCATCGCTGATTGCTGCCCCTTCTGACAAGCGACGCAAGACTTAAGAGCAGTAGGGGAGGGTTTGTTTTCTTCTCTTTAAAAGGGTGCCTTAAATTATGTTGAATTCCCAAACCTGACCAGCAGGCAGAATAACTTCCAGAGTTCTGGTTAATAAGGAATGTTTTGTTGGATTTAAGCAGATGCTCTCTCCTGTGCCCCCTGCCCATTCCTCCCTTGCTCTCTGTCAGACACCCTACACAGCTTCCTTGGCGTTTGGCACCTGATGAACCTCTCCTGACCCGGTGGCAATGGGAAGGACTGGGTTCGGGCATTTTGCTAACAGCTTTGAGATATCCTCATGCAGCAAGGAAGGTGCTAAGACTTCAGGCTCTACAGATGCTCTTGCCTCTGTACAAACACGCTCAAGCTCATGGCATTGCTTCTCAGCAGTGGTCAAACTCCAAGAGAAGGAGGAGGAGGGTGGTGGTAGCATGAGGTCATACAGGGTGACACAGCCAGGCCATCAGAAGCCAACTGCTCCACTCCTGATGCCTGCTCCTAAGTGCCATGGTGTGAAGGCGGGGGGCTTCATGAACAAATGGCTGCTGGGCTCTCCCGTGGGGAAAGGGCTCACCCTGCCTGTGGTGGGACCGTAGTCACATTCACATCCACTTTGGTCTACTAATGATACAAGATGCTTGGCCCTTTGTCCCCTCCCAGAACAAGGGCAGGCCGGCGCAGGTAGCGCTGCTCTGTGCAGCTTAGGCTGTGCTGGGCATGCAGAGGGGAAGGCAATTACACAGCTGATTGTCTCCATGTAACCAAACTGAAAAGTGACACGACCAGTTCCATTTAAAGTGCTTTAAGGCATCATACTGAGAGAAAGTCACATGCTGAGATGATCACATCATTTAAGAGAAACTAAGGCAAACCCCACACACCTGCACCAAGTCCTACACCTACAGCTGCTCCCTGGGTCTGCTGGTGCTCCCAGCTGATACTGACCACCTTTGTACTTCATCTGAGACAGTGCCAAAACTGTTCTACACCCCAGGAATGCTTCATGGGATGAGGAGGTTTGGGTTCTCTGAGTGGGATCGAGGCTCTGGGAACCAGACCTGGCACCAGGTTGGGCTGAAGGAAAAACGGGCTCTTGGCACCTGCAGGATGGATGCCAGGCCTGGATCTGAAGCAAACATGATTTTAAGGTTGGGAAAAGGTGCTGTAAAACTGAGCCTGTAGTCTAGCAGACAACATTAAGCAACTTGCAGGGATATGAACAGGAATCAGACTCTGGGAACCTATGCCAAGCATTTCCAAAGAAAACCTGAGTGGGAAAAAAACAAAAGGCCAAAGAGATAAAAACAAGTCCTCACCTTCCTATAGGTAACAGAAGGAAGAAGCTGTGTGGGAGTAAAGGCTTCAATCCAAATAAAGTGAGTCATGTAGCAATGCACATCCTCCAGTGACAAAGCTCTGCCCGCTGCGATGTCAGACACAAACAGCTTTGATGTGCACTATTTCCCTTCAGGATAGTTCAGATTCAAATCCACAGCATCTTTGACAAACGGATCTTTGGAGATCATGCAGCAAGCACTATT
Organism: Perdix hodgsoniae; assembly: GCA_035772895.1. NCBI lineage: Eukaryota > Metazoa > Chordata > Aves > Galliformes > Phasianidae > Perdix > Perdix hodgsoniae. Next base: position 14,667,920 of record JAPSGF010000010.1, read on the forward strand.
TTCTGCGAGGGCCCTGGCTGCTCGTTTTGGGTTGCACGTGTCAGGAGAGGGACTGAAACAAGGCAGACTCAACCCTGCTGCTCTGGGTCTGCCTACTGAGGCCATTCTCAGAGCTACAGGATGTTCCCCTGCTCTGTGACTACAAGCAGTGCAGGGGAAAAGACACAGGGATGAGAAGAAAAGCTCAGACTGGCAAAGGCCAAAACAGACACCAGAGAATGCTCAGAAACACTGAGGACCTGATCTCTGTTTATACAACACTAAATGAGCCATGCACTCACTGGTTTGGTTTCCAAAAACTTCAGCTTGGCACATGCGTTTTCCCAGCCATACAAACAGTGGGGCAGAAGCTAACCTGCTCAGTGGGTGCTTTTCTTGTTGAGAAGACAACAACAACACTTCCAGCCAAGAGGAGCTGCCCAGATCCACCCAAGCCCTCGCAGCACTGCAGGACCCTGTGGTGTTTTGCTCTCCCTTTGCCTCCGAGAAGCATGAAAAAATGTGCGGAAAATATTTAACCAAAGAAAAGAGCTGATAGGACTCTTGTCTGAAGTCACCAATTCTCTTCCCAGACTTTTCTAACCTAAAGATGCTCTGCCTTACAGAAAGCTCTCAGCTGAAATCATGTAACTCTGGGCACTGCACTGCCCACACCCCGGTTGGGTAGGAAGCAGGGAATCAGAACTCTGGATTTACCAATCTCTTGGTAAGAAAATAAAAACAAAACAGTAAAAAAAAAAAAAAAAAAAAAAAGGGAAGAAAAAAATCAAACCACCCCCAAATCCCCAAAAACAAAATAAAAAAATAAAACCAAGTAAACGTCTTTAAAAAAAACAAACCTCTTTCAAATAAACAGAAAGATAAATAATTTTGCAAGCCCTGCTTGCAATTAAGAACGAGCACCAAATAACATTAAAAAAAAGCAAACTAAAAATAAAATCTCGACCCTTTTCCTTTCTCCTTTCTTCCTTTTTTTTTTTTTTTTTTCTTCTCTCTTAGTAGTTCAGAGAGCTTCAATAGCAAGCAGGCGGCTCTTAGGGCTCCTGCACAGACCATCAGAGCAACCCCCTCACCTGCAGCACTGCCGATCTGCATCAGCACCCAGCTCTGAGAACTGCTGTGTGTTCCTAGCTTGGGAGAAGCTAAATCAAATGACAGGGCAACTAAAGAACTGTTGTGTTGTGTGGTTTTTGGTTGGTGTTTTTTTTTTTTATTAAAGCAAAACTGGTAGGAAAGGAAATGCACTCAGCAGCTTCCAACTCGGAGCAAACCTCTGAGTTATTTTAGAGCTGATAACGTCCGATCACTATTCACAGATCCACCCGGCCAATTGACCTCAGAGGGTTTGGAACAATCATGCAAGGAACAGAAGTGCCTTGCTGCATCCCTCTTCCCTGCTGTACTCCACAGCTGTATAAACACCTCACTGTTGGCACATGTTGCATTACAGGCAGACTTGGCAGTGCTAGGTGAACAATTGAGCTTGATGATGCTAGAGGTCTTTTCCAACTGAAATGACTCCATGATTCTGCATCAAGAGCTGTCCTCAAACCTTCCCCTTCTGCTGAGGGTGACACAGATGAGCTCATACAGTGAAGGACGTGCACCTGGCATGCCAGCCTTTGGATCTGCTGCACAGTGGTTTTGTCCATGTGAATATATTTTTCTGCCCAGAAACAAGTGCACAGTGCTGCACAGCCATGGGACCGAAGAGCTGTCTCCTCAGAGTTCACTCTGCTCTGACCTATCTCACCGACGTGCTCTGAAATTGCTGGTGCTCTGCCTTAGAAACAAGCTGGAGAAGCTGACAAAATCCAGAGGAAAAGAAGCCTAGCACTAACATAAAGAGTGGAGGAAAGAAAGCACAAATAACAGAGCCAAGGTCCCTCAAAGCAGATTTCCATCCACCTTTCCCATAAGCCATCAGGCTTGCCTGAAGGGATGTCGAACAACTGGAGAAATAGATCCTGGCAATACAAATCTTTATGTAAGACATGGGAAGGAGTGAGCTGTAGCTCCAAGAGAGTGCTTAAAAAAAGCTGCTTAGCGTTCTTCCTACTCAATGACCTTCTGTCCTGGCTTCCTAGGGTTGCCTTCCAAGCCTGCCCACTTTCTCTTTTCTGCATCACTTTAAATATACTCCAAGTTCTGCTTGATTCTGGAAACAGTTTGACACGTAACTCCTCTGCCCCATGTAAATCTCTTTGGAGATCTTCAATTTTATTTGTTTCCTGATTTTTTTCTTTTGAAAACTGTTACTCTCCCCCGGTGCGCAGTGCCTTGCTGAAACCCAGCACCCACGCCATGAGCACCAAGGGGTGTGCGGGGCAGTGGCGTTATAGCTGGGGCAGAAGGACAAGATATTTGATATCCAAATGCTCCCTGAAAGGCATCACCTACCCCCACAGGCCGAGCTAAGCTTGGCTGTACAGACCTAAGCATATCCCAGTGGATACATAGGTACAGAGATGGGTATGTACAGTAATATCTATATATGCCAGTGTGTGTACGCACCATTTGCAGAGTCCTAATCTTTTTGTGAATGCTTGGTTTTGGTTACCTTCCCCGGAAAAGGGGAATACGAAGGCACAGACCCCTTAAGGCTATGTTCTCTCATCCCTTAGCAGTACAAACAGACTGCAAACATCTGTCCCAACCGACCTGAATCCAGGTTTGCACAGGGAGATGGTACCACTTGCTGTGCGGGAAGCCTCTGCGGTGACAACTCACGCAAACCCAAGGAAAGAGGCCCTTTCCCACCACTTTATAAACTTTCAGAACGTTTTAATGAAAACCTCCAGATGCTTGTCAGGTGCAGGCACCAGCACTGTGCTGTGGGTCAGGCAGGGAGATGTCCACTGTATGAAAGCTGAGAGTGACCGATGGAGCCATCCGCACTCAGCAGAAGATCTCCTCACCTTCTGGAGGTGCTTCTGATGAATGAGAATCTGAAGGGAAAAGAAACAAGTGGGAATCACTATGGGAATATAGCAATATAGCAAGCAGAGCGGGTCTCCCTTCAGATATGTGGAAACCCTGTTTCTCTGCCCAATCCTTTGGGGACCTTGAAAGATGTCGAGTTCCCAGTGAGCTATCAGGAAATTACAGCCATTAGGAAAACTGCTGAATTTCCTGGACATGAGCTGGAAAACACAAATGAGTTAAGATGTATCAGCTGGTCACCTGAAAGCTTGAGATCAGCTTGTGTACGGGCAAGATGTCTGAAGTGCAGAACTGAGTGCTGTGGGAATGACAAACTACGGGGGGGTTAAAAAAAAAAAAAAGCCATTTTTATTTTTTAGAACAATAGACAAAGTAGACCAGCTTGGGGGAAGGGAGAATGCATGGGAAGGGTTGGAGACATTGTTTACAAACTAGAACAGAACCATAAATGTCAGCAGTGCTCGAGGCAGACCGGAAGATTCCACGCAGATTCTGAAAGCATGAAAGCGTGATCCCCTCTGACGCAGAGCAAGGTGAAAAACACAGAGAGAAGCCAGCTTGTGGAAGCTGCTCAGAACAGGACATGGAAGGGAAGGAGAAGAGGCAACATGTCCCTCTGACAACCCCAGTGGCTGCAGAGGAGGTCACTTGAAGTTGGGAATTTCGCTCATGACACCTGATCTTCTCTGTTCTTCTCCGTTACTATCTCTGTTCAAGGCCAGATAGCTTCCACAGGTCACTGGCTGAAGGGGAACTGCAGCTTATTGACCCTAAAAACACATCTGTGACCTTCTGACACTCACCAGATTCCTGGGAGCGATGTCCCCTGCCCTTTTTCTTCTTTTCCTTCTTTTCCTTTGGTTTGGGTAAACTGAAGAGGCGAGTAGGCATCTGGGGTTGTTCCTCAGCTGCCTTGTTAGTCTGGTTTGTTGTGCTAAGCAAATGGGAAGTGCTTTTCTCTTTGTGTGTCCTTGAAAGATTGTTCCTTTTGGGGGAGACAGACAGTTCTGCATCAGAGTGCCCTTGCTTAGGAAACGAGGGGCTCTTCTGCTTGGAGGTGCCTTCAAGGCTGGACTGGGAGCAAACCCTTGCAAGTTTCTCATGTCGATTTGACACCTATAAAAGAAAATAAGTAAGTTTCACTGGTGCAAGGAAGAGAAGAGTGGAAAGTCTGGAGATAGAAAAGATGTTTCCAAGACCACTCACAGAGACCACCACCCATTCAGCAGCTACAAAGCAGAGCCATGCAGGCAAAGCCCTTTCTGTGAAAGACAGGCAATGCATACAGAGTAACGCTCCAGTATCTTTTACTCCCACATGTAAAATCAACAAGCCAAGGGCAAACATTCTCTAAGATCTCGATACCACGACTCACCCAGCGCTGTTAGTGCACACAGACAGTGGCAGCAGGCCAAGAGGAGTGTGCCTCTCCGGGCAGCATGCAGCACCGGCCAGGCATGTGGCAAAGGAAGCCTTCCCAAGAGAAAGATGAAAGCAAAACATTTCCCTGATTTTTCTTAACGTCTGTCTCAGGGTATAATTGAGCCCTCACATTCAAAGGGAAGATCAAAACAACAGCTCAACAAAGCCTCACCAAGCCCTCTATTAATAGCTCTGAACTGTCAGTGAGATGCCTGCATGAGAAGGAGCTTCCTTCCCTTGATCCTAAGCCCTCAGTTACTTTACCTCTCAGCCTCTCCCACAGCACTCCAAGCTCCAGCGCTGATGGATGCTGAGGAAGCTGTGCTGTGCGCTCCTGGCCTGACCAGGGCTGGGCTGGGAAGGAGCAGGCACTCCCCAGGTGATTTACTTTACAGAGTTACTGCTGAGCTCCGCAATTAGTCCATTCAGGCACCCAAAATAATTTCAGTTCCGCAATCCAGCATTTACAAGCTAATTTTGTTACAGCTCTAAGCAAATTGCATTCGAAATCAGGGAGTTATAAACAAACAAATGTTCAACAGCTGGCTTAAGGTTCAAACTCAGCCCATGTTTTGCAAACTGATGCATGCTCTCCCCAACATGCTAAAAAATGCACAGCACAGAACAGGATCTGTGCTTTTTAGCTCTACAACAGAAGCTTCTCACACCAGAGCAAATGACCTTTGGGCCACGTCCAGACTGCAGATGTCCAGCCTCTTTAGGACAGGGACAACACTTATCTCTGCTAGATAATGCTTGTGGAGGCAGACTTAAGCCCAGAGTCTGCAACAGAAAGGCATTCACAGGGCAACCCTATGTCAAAGGTTGCAAGTGAGCAGTAACGTTTGGGCTGTTCCTGAGAAGAAATCCGCACCTGCCTCAATGGTCCACAAAGCCAAACCCATGTGCAGTGAATGTGAAAGGCAACACTTAGACATTCCAGCGCATCCTCCCCACATGCCTCTGCCAAACAGAGGCACAAGGAAGCGGGAAGAGCTCAGCAGCAATGCTTCAGTGGCTTTTGAGGTGTAAGGAAAGAGCGTCAGGCCCTGCATACCCGGAGCTGGGCTAAAGCCAGGCAGTTGGTGCCTCAGGGCAGGCAGCCGACTTGGGAGCTCCCAGCAGAGCACAGCTCCCTGTGAGAGCCTGCCTGTTGGCAGCATTTACCTGGTTGTCATCATGCTCCAACCACATTTGAGGTTGTCGCTCCATGTCCTTCCTGAGTTGTTCCCACTCCTTTTCCAGCTGCTTCTGCTTACTGTGAAGTTTCTCCATTTCAAGCTGGTAGGAGGCTTTCAACTGCCGCAGCTCATCCCGCCTGCACTCCAGCTCCTGCCACCCTCTCTGGATCTCCTCCTCCCTCTTGGCCAGCTGGACTTCCAGCTCTGCCAGCTTCTTCTCCCGTGCTTCGCACTCCTTCTCCGCCCTCCTCTTCTCCTCCTGGTGTTGAGCCTGCTGCTTCTTCAGGTTGGCGAGTTCCTGGCGCTGCTTCTCAAGGTTGCGCTGCTTCTCCTGCTCCAGCAGAGAGGCTGGGCGGAAGAAGCCTCTGGACAGAGCCCTCTCACTCAAGGCCAGCTTCTGGCCCTCGATGTAGGTGTCCTGCTGTAGGACAACGCCCTGGGAGGGAATGAGGGAGACATCACTGCAGGTCCCACTCCAGGATGAGCAGCTCCACATCCGAGCACCACCAAACTGCATCTTTTTCTACCATGTTTAGCATTCAGCTGAGGGTGCCGTAGTGGCAGATTTGCTGGTTGAGGTCTAAACCTCCACCTGCAGCTTCCCACATGGAAGCAGCGTGCCAGGCAGCAGCTGATTACTGTTGCTGTGCCAGGAGACTGAACGCAAATCTGCTGCAGGGTAGTGGGACATGCAGGAGTGGGGAAGAGGAAGGGCTTCTGGACCGTGTCCAGGCCTGGGGCACACAACACAAGAAAGGTGTGGAGCTGCCAGAGCGGGTTTAGAAGAAGCCATGAAGATGCTCAGAGGGTTGGAGCAAACTGAGGGAACTGGGCTTGTTCAGCCTAGAGAGAAAGCTCCAGGGTGAGCTCATTCCATGGTTTGGACAAGCAGTGTGTGGAAGCAGATGAGAGGGCAACATACCTGCAGAGCACTGAGCAGCTTACGGAGGCTGGTAACACTTTGAAGGATCTGCTGCAAGAAAACAAAAGCACTGTTATTGGACCCCATGTGGTGCCAGGGCAGTAATAAAGCAACTTCCTTTTCCACTGTGACCCACTGGTGAGTCCAAGCTCTATGGCCGTCCCTCTATACTTTCTGTTTTTCTCACTCATCACCTGCAGCAATTCTATCATTCCCTCGTACACAGCCCTATTTCACCCTGGCAGACCCATACAAATCCTCTTATCGTTTTACAGGAAAACTGTAGCGCAGCAGACATACAAATATAGCAAATATACTAATGAAGGTTCCCAGAAAACAGGTACGTGCCAACCCTTGGTGCATCACCACGTAGCCAAGAGCAAGACACTTTGGAGTAATGCTCTAGCCCAAGACATATGTTTAGCCCAGCTAAAAAATTCTCTGAATCACATATTCACCTACTGAAGAAGAAAAAAACACAGAATAAGAGAAAAACACAGTGGTGTTTGCAATATTGGTGCTACAGCGAATGTTAAGAGAACAGCTTCTCATTCTGACTTTAATGCTAATTGGAGTTATGAATGTGTATCAAAGGGAGAATAGAAATCTAATTGCCCCAAATCACTGCACCTGCAACGTAAAATTAAACTCCCTCTGTCTGCAGATGCACAATAAATACAGTCCTGCACATCCTAGCGGTAATTAACCCCTGATGCCTATAATCAGCACATATCATCCTGCTGGCAAGCAGATGACAATTAGCAAATTCCCTGTGAACATCCAAGGTTAAACAAATAAACTACACAGTGGGTTCAGCTGAATGTATTTAAAAGTCCACATGTGCACAAGCTAAAGTAATGTATTTTCTTCTACATTATCACCTATTGAGGCAAATGCACTTATCACTTAAATGAAGAAAACAGCAACAGAATCGATTCTTACCTCGCTGTTCCTTTTCAATATGAACATCAAGTTAGCATTTCCAGCCTGTAAAAAGATCACACTTAATATGAGGACAAATGAGAAATCGTAACAAATGTGTTGTGAAACTGAACTAACGACAGACACATTAACCCCCCTCCCCTCCACATTTGATTCTGGGACGATTTGTGTACGTTTTCAGGTGAGTTAGAATGGCATCAAGTCACATATTAATTAGGTATCATTTGGAGTTATGTGATGAATTGATCCCCAGGAAGAATAGGTGCAAGGTTCTTTGTGACCCTGTCATTTTAATAATGACGCATAATTAAACACACATGCTTCAGTTGATCTGCAGACGGATGGCACAACCTCAGCCACAAAGGAATACTACTGATTTTAAATGGTTCTCAAGTCAGGATTTTAACTACCGCAGTGTTTTGGACTCCATACTTCCAATTTTATTTTATATTATTAAGATACGGCTCCTTGCCAACAGATTCGGGCCTTTTTCAAGACTTGAATTGTCACCTTCTTGAACTCAGAATGGCCCCACAGATAAACCATGCAATACCTTCTTTAAAACACCATCTGATTCTGTTCTCCGTAGGTCCTGAGCATCGTCGCCTTCATCCTTCATTCCACCTAAAGCAAGAAGCCAGCATTGACACTGGTTATTCAACATTTTAAGCCACAGATGAACTTGCCAGTATCTGAGATTTCATACAGACAACTGAGATGTGTCACAAGAAGAGCCACAGAGCTCTTTGCACTTTAACCAGATGTATTTGCTTCCTTCATGCACTGAACGTGTGAATTCAAAGATTGACTTTGGTTTCAAACAATGTCCTGATAAATTCGACATACGCCTTTAACTTGTGCTGCTCTGTCTAACCCCCAAAGTGCTTTCTGCAAAACACAAACAAACAAACAAACCCACCCACATTTGCTAATAAGTCATGAGGCAGAACAAAAGCAGATGGAGAAAAATAGCAATAGCATCTCAGAGTGTATTATTGCAGGTACAGTTTCAGTGCCTCTCTGTCCAAATGTAATTTACAGCTGGGTTAGACTGCTGTGCAAGACTGCTGTGTGATTTTATGTTAACAATTCCTCAGCAGTCTTAGTCATCAGAAACCTCTATCTTCAAAGGGATGCTGGACATCTCTGCCTCGCTTCTCCCTGTATGGCTCCTATCACCGCTCCCAAGCACTGAACTGACTCATGGGGCCAGGAGGGCTGCAGCCATCACAGACCTGTTTTCTCACCACCCTTCCAAGGCAGACTTTGCTACTTAAGACTGACTCTCACCCTCCTAACAGACCTTTTTTTTTTTGGCTGCAACTCATCATGGGACCTTCCACAGCTGAATAAACAGGCCATGCTTTATTTTCCTAACATCTCCCAAGACCATATAACTATTGAACTACAATGTAATTGAAAAGATGGTGTTTCTAGGGGGGGAAAAAAAAATCACACATCAAACAAAAAACAAGCAACAGAGAGCAAGAAGGGGGGAGAGTGCTGGGCAATGAACAGCCTGAGGTTGTGCCATTCATTCATCACTACAACAGAAAGAGGCCCAGCCCTGAACAACCAACCCCCTCCAGCCCTCAGCATGAATATATTTGTCACGATGATGACAAGGCCTGTTGAGAGCTTTGCAGCTTTCCAATAGCCGGGAAAATCTCTACATAGTTCTCATGTCTGACTGTCTGGAGCTAACACTGCTCCTTTAATGAAGGAGGTCAGACGGGGTCCAACATCCCAATGCTGAGACAGACACTAGCGCAGCAAAACTGGCTGTATTGGGAGCATGAGAGAGACCACAGAGAAAGGAATTTGAGGACAGGGAAGTTTCTGATGACTAAGGGAAAGAAAGAGAGCATTGGGAAGCAGCCAACTCTGCAGCTGAAATGAATATTCAGTCATTTGCTTGAGAGAGATTTAATTGCAGGAATAGCACATGCAGTTGTGTGTGGAAATCAAATGCACGGAGAGCACAGAGGAAGGTGCTTGGTACAGCAGTATCATCATCATTCGTAAAGGCAACAGTACTGGTCTTCTGCTGGAAGGCAGCTGAAGAACAGAACTACTGGCAGAAGAACATGAAGAAGGTACTTTTAATGAAGCCAAATGTTTGTGTGTTGCACGTAAGTAAGGCAGGAAAGATGATTTAGAGGGAAAATAGAGAGATGAGAGTGAAGAGTTCAATCCTCACATAGCCACAAGTTCTCAACTACCATTTCACCTGTACCTTTTTTCCTAATCTGATATTTAATCTATCTACTAGCATTGCAGAAGAGTAGAGTAATCCAAACAGACCATCTGCTGAAGTCCTTCAGAAGGAACAGGACAGGATGACATGAAATATCATTAACAAATGCTGCTATGGGAGCACGTAACTACTTACCCTTGGAGGCATTCATCTGGTGACTGTCAAATCCTCCAAAAGTTTCTGCCCTTTTAGGAAGAGAGATGGGGCCAACTCCTCCTTCTTCGTCGATGGCAGCACTGCTGAGTTGCTGCACAAGGGTGCTGCCCAGGTTCCTGTTCACCAGGTCTTGCAACAGTTCCACTGGGAAGATAAAATCAGCATTCTCTGTGTTACAGATCACCTCAGGCTTCTGAGCTATTTTCATCTCTATCCTCATGTGTTTTTCTGTACTAAAGAAGAAATGTTTCTACAGTGACACAACATGTGTCTCCCTTGCAAAAACTCACAACAGCATTTAGTAATTTTCACACTTTCCAAAAAACACACTGAAAACTTGTGTGAGTTTTCATTCAACCTTGCATTTGCCAACTGCTTGTTCCTTGCAGACACCTTGAATACCTGCAGGAATTGGAGTCCCCCCCAGAACTTGCTGAGCCCAAAGCACAGCGAAGGACAGCATGGTCTGTATTTCAGACAAGGATGAAATCTTGGTCTGTCCCTGACCTCAGCTCAGATTCAACACAAGGTTGTTCTCTGTGCTGAGACTTCTTTTGTGCCTTCTTTCAACAGCCATCAATATCTGCTTCCTTTCCTGATCCTCTGTATCTGTCCCTGACACAACACCACGAGTAGCAGCATCACTTTATCTATGCTGTTATTCATTCACTGGGAACAAATAGGCTGCCCCTGTAAACACCGTGCTTGAGAATCAAGGGATTCACTGAAGGTGAGAATGCTGTTTAGTGCCACACTGACTTGCTCACCTTCATTTATTGCAGTTTTCATTATGGCTTCTCCTTTTGGTGCTTCTTCAGTGTTGGCTCTGAAGAGCAGTCTGGAACCTGGCATGTCCTCTTGCATAGAGGAGTCTGCCATGTCACTGAAGATTTTGGCCTTTTCCTCCAGCAAGAGGAGGATCTGTCTATCTTTCTGCTGAAGTTGTTCTGTGGGGGGGGAGCAGAAAACAGGAAAGCAGATTGAAAAGAAAAGCTTTGGGAAGGAAGGAGAGCTATTCCTGAGATACTGGCCCCATCTAGTGGAATGCGGTGACACAGCTCTGCCCCTTGCAATCTTGCACAGCAACTGCATGCAGCAGGCACAAAGCACTGAGCTGTAAACAAGGTGAGGTGTAAACAAGGACTGCAACCATTTGCTGGATGCAGGATCCCTGAAGAAATTCAACTATGCACATGGAAAAGGGTCACAAAACCCAATGCAACAATTGCTGTAAACTTCTGAAAACATTTTTCAATCTCTGTAATTCTGTCCTGGGCAGTTCCTTACCTTTCAGCGCTCTGATTCTTGTGTCTGACAATTTCTTTTCAAATTCAGATTCACAAGGGACTCCTTCATCCTCATCCTTATCCCTGCGTGAAAGAGACACATCTCAATAACCATCAGAATATGATCATGTGCATCACTCACCCTTCCAGAGCAGCTTGGTAGCTTACATGGTACTTATTGTGTCTTGAATGATCTGTATCCAGCCGTTACGCTCTTCTTTGGAGCTGGCATGCACTTCCACCATTTCGGGATCTTTCACACCCATGCTGATCAGGAACAAACCCTTCTCTTCATGAGCCACTTCCCGTACGATTAGCTTCTTCAGAGAGATCACAGTGGATTTCTGGTCCTTCAAAATGGAAAGAAACAGGTGAGGAGGGGCAAAATTACCTCAGAACGAACTAGCATTCTAAACGTCCCACTACCAATGCAACAAACACACTCAGGCAGTAAATATTTTTCGAAGCTGCTGGCTAATTAAAATAAGCATTTTGCTGGGGTCACAAAACAGAGAAGGGCTTGCTTTCTTCCATCATTCCTGTAGGAAAACCAATTTCACTTTGGTCCATTTCAACAGGGAAGTAATTTAAAACAGAGTTTGGGGTTTTAAAATACGGTTTTATATTTTTCCTCTCTCTATCCCCAGCAGACCTTTGATCTCATCTCCTCCTGCCCACACTCCTGAATCTGCCATTAATATTACAGCCCCTTAAATGTAGTGAAGCTTGCTAGCAGCTGCTTCACACATATTATCTTCACAGTCTCACCCTAGGATAGAATAACACCTTACTTTCAAATCTCACAAAAACCTGTCTGTTCTCAGAAGCTCACAGTGGACTCCTGTGATGGACAAGACTTGTACATAAGAGGGTGCCCACTGTGTGCTATAGTCTCTGTGTAAACAGCCTGCCTGGGTTAAAATATCCCATTGCTGCTGTGTGGGTGCCTCTGTGCACTTTCCAGGATGCTACACTTGGGTGACTTGGCAGAAATCACTAGCAGGTCTTTTGTGCAAATCAGCTCCCTCTGTGTAGAGCCCCAGTGGAACTGGAAGAACAGATTATCAACTTCCAAAATATTCCAAGGGCCAAAAGGACACAAGGCTTAGCCAGTCTAAACTGTGTCTGCAAGGTACAGTCTTAACAGACCTGGTTAGCTACCAGACTACCTTTCTGTAGAAGATCAGTGTGCCTCAACCTTAAGACTGCATTCAAAAGTGACAGGTTTTGGTTTGGTTCATTGCAACTGCATTCTTCTGACGTTTATCTGTATGCTGCTCTGCTGAATTTACTGCAGCAGTGTTCCCTACCCCCCCATAGCATTTCATAATATATGACATCATCATCTTCTGCTAAGATTTGTTTTTACAACGTTTGCCTTATCCCATTACTCCCCTTCCCCCCAGCTCATGGCTTCAGTTTGTACAAATTGAAAAGGAGAACGTGTGTGGAGTGGCAGGAGGACTTTAAAGGCCAATTATCAGCAGTGCCAAGGCACAGCAGAAATCACCAGGGGGAGGTGTGGAACAATGACATGTTTTCCAATTGAAAAAACAGAGCTTGCCCAACAAACAGAAATGTTCTAAGCAGGAAAATGAAGTTGTTTAGCAGGCAGTGTCTGGTTTTACTGCATAACACACACCAAGGGACCCTCACACAGAAAAGCAAAGGGAGAAGATTGAAACCTTACCAGTGAGGCAAAGACATATTTCTGGTCCTTCTCCTGAAGGAATATGAGCATGTCAGAGAGGAGAACAGCCTGGACTTCTGCAAAAGGAAAAATATATATATATATATAGGTGCTGTATAACCACGCAGCACACTCCTAAGCAGTTTTATCTTTTAACACTGGCCACTGTGGAGCCCAAGGACTGGTCTGGGATCAACTCCTGGTTAGATGCTGGAAGGGCCATGTAACACAGAGCTGCCCTGCAAACACCCCTGGGTTGGAGGGCTGCTTTCCAGCCATGAACTGCCCACAGGCAGGACATGGCATAGCAGCAAGAACTGGAGACATAGAACAGAACTGTTTTCTCAAGATTGTTTTCTCAAGCAATCAATATTTCAGCCCATGAGCAAAGTATCAGCACAGGAAGTTGGGGGTTTTATGTCTTTTTCAAAGAGTACTTTGGGGAGTGTAAATTATTGTGCAACAGCATCATTTGTCAGCTGCAGTTTCTTTCCAGGAAACAGTGACTTCAGGAGCCACCATTAGCTCTGCTCACAGACAAATAAAACCCCTGCTAACTCCAAGGGGAGCTAACAGAGCCCAGCTTGAGATACAGGATCTTTATTTCATGGGAGAAGGAAGCACAGTATCAAGCAATTGAGAAGATTTTAAATCAGAATACAGACATTTCCCAAAGTACAGCTTCCAAGTCTCCTAATGACATAGCATAAAGCTGCACAGTAAGTACCAATATAATACCCCACCCATATCCCTCAGTACAAAGAGTTTTTGTATTATGTACTTGGGAAATCTTGTGACAGACAGGAAGCAAACCAAAAAGTGAAATCATCCCACAGTAATTCCTTCCATTCTGCTTTAGGAAGACAGGATCTGTTTTGGATAAAAGAACCACCAAATTTTAATCAAAGCTGCAAAATGAACTCAAAGCCCTAGGAGGTCTGCAGAACTCAGCATCTGACTCCATTCTTCCCTATCATCATATATTCTGTGCACTCTGCAAGAGGGGAAATGCTGAAAATAAGCATGAAAAAGTTCTTCCCAGATTTCTCTCTGCTCCACCTAAAGCACCACCAAATAGCTAAAGGATCAGAACCAGCTGCTCACCTACTGGGATCCATAGGACCTGCTTTTGCTGGAACTTGCACTACAGAAGTAGGCATTTCTGTGACTTAGAAATACAAATGCAGCCTGTGCTTATCACAGCATTTCACAACAGCAGCGTAACTTGCTTGATTCATCTTATGGAGTCATCAGTAAATTTGGGAGCTTGGAAAACAAACATAAACTTCCTGCTTTCAAAACGTCAAAATAAATCATATCCGATTTGAAATCGCTGTCAAAGGTTCTCAGAGCAAAAGAATAAGTACTGGAGATACCAATCTGAGGAGCAATCCTGTGCCCAGAGAGGGAAGCATTACCTTTTAACCGCCCAGCTGCATTTTTCAGTGACACAGGCCCGTCTCGGATGAGCTTCCGATGTCGCAAGTCCTCTCTTGCAAACATCTGACCACTCTTCATCCTCATGATGGACTTGCTGTCTGTCCGGTTGTAAATCTCATCAAGGCGCATTTTCTTTTCATAGTTACTGACTTTGCTATTGACTGCAGCAATCACATCTTTAACAAGGTTTAATGACTGAGTCAAGTCTTCATGTTCCACTTCATTTTCTTAGAACAGAAAGATAAAGATTTCCATTTCACTTTATCCTCTTGGACATCCCTCTTTTCCCTTAATTTCCTTCCTCTTCTCCCTCTCAGATTCCTGCATTATAACTGTTTAATATTCTCCCAACAGGTTGCATCTTTCCCTCCTAAGGAGAGCTTCACAAAACCTTTCACATGGATTGTTGAGGCTGGGAGCTGTTCCAATATACTTTAAGACAGTAGATATGAAATGAGCAAACTAACCACGTATTTTAGCTGTTATAAAAAAAAGTAAGCTGGAAGACTCTGGAATCTGAGCACGTTGGCTCTGTAACTAGCTGGAGATAGACTATGTCAGTGAAAACAAGGCACCTGATCAACTAACACTAAACAGAGAGATGAAACCTGGTTATCCATTCAGTGACTGAATTAGCCTGCCAATTCTAAGAAAATCTAAGGAAAAAAGGATCCTGGAAATGCACACAGGATGAGCAAATGCATGCTTAAAAAAGAACTGGCCCCTACCTGCCGTGTACTGCAGTATCCTCTGTAAAAGGACTGGGTACTTTGTGATTCTCTGTGTTACCAACAAGATACATTCAGAAATCCCAAGACGTCTCACCAAGGAGGAGCTCATTTTTTTCTAAGAAACAAAGATGAAAATTTCAATTTGTAGCCAAACACTCAATGGAGCACAGAACGGAAATACTTCTTTTCCCCATTGACTGTTTCTCTTCCACCCGGTCCTACCTTGACAAAAGCCTGGAAACGTTTGTCCTTGGAGTACAGATCTTTAAAGTAATTTACTGCCTCATTGTGATGCCCACAGAATTTGCCATATGTCTTCTTCATTCTCTCAGCGTTCTCTCCGGAGAACTGCAAGACAAGAGATGTAAAGATCCAACTTTCACTGAGCTCTTGGTGTAACATCCCAGCAGCTCCTGTCAGTCTCTCAGAACAGTTTTATGAAAACAAATTAGTACAAAGCTCTCCAAGCCAAGAAATTAAATCTCTAGAAAGTAACGAGCGGAGTCTGTGGCTTCACTGCATTCACACTTAGTGCAAAATGTGGGACTGCACCTCAACAGAGTTTAAAAGCCAAAAGAGAGCAAGTCAGAAAAAAGGAGAATGGGAGAAAACGTAGATAAAGAAAAGTACAAGAACCCGCCCTAAGTTAAATATCTTCTCTGTACATCAGCCAAAAAACACACTGCACACATTTCATTGCCGGCTACTGCCTTCCCTCTTGGCTACGGGTCAAACCATGTGGTGCCTGTTAGCAAATGCTTCTCTCTCCCACAATATAAACAAAATGAATGTTCATCATTACACCTTCCTCCAAAAGAGCAAAAAGTGCTTAAAAAACAGAGGCAGAGATTTTTGTCTATGTCTAAAAGTGCCATTGGGTACAGGTGCCTAACACGTATAAACAGGAGGCAAGGAGGAGTGAGAACTCAGGAGCACTTGGCTTCCAGCTACACTCTCAGAAGTGCAATTATTATACACAGCTTACCTGATTCACCAGGATGTCACCTATCCTCTTGATAACAAAGTTCTTTTCACTTTTGTCTGCCAATGACTCCTTCTTCCTTTCCAGAATCCGCTGGAAGAATTGACTGTGTATGTGCAGCAAGTTCTCCAGGCAGGGAAAGATCTTGTCCACAACTTGCTGATCATACTGCAGCTCCTGTAACATCCCTGCACTGTACACGTCGTTCATTATCTTCAGGGTGCGGACATGATGCATTTCTGTCTGCATGAGCTCTGTATAGATTAAGACAAGATCATGGTAGAGAGCTTGGGTGCACAGTACAATGAAAAACTGTCATTAGGAAGCTCTTCCAAGCAAGCTAATTGGGCTTCTCTAAGTGGCTTCAGAAAATTCCACATTAGGTGTTTAAAATATCAATTAATGGCTTTGCTTGTGGCAGAAATTTGGGGCAGAGGAGTAAATATACAGAGCCACAGGCAACTGTGAACCTTGAGCGCTGTTACCTTCTTCCTACATTTCACTGTCAAACTCATCATAGTTAATTTCTGTCACGCAGGATGGCTTTTGCATCAGGGAGGACTTGCTGGCTAGCTGCTGTGCTGTAACTGAGTTTAAACATCATCAGCAGACAAAAAGGAAGAGGTGTTTTCTATTTATTTTTCATGTCTTCCACGTAAGTGAAAGACAGAAGGACAAAGCTTTCAAAGAACACATTGTTTCTAAGAATTTGAAGAATGACACTTTAGCTACTGAGGAATCCAGTCAGTGTTCCTATTCACTGACATAAGGTTTCTGAAATACATGCACGTGGATATAGCAAGAAACCACCTAAAACAAGTGAAAAATGAACATCCATGCATGTCTCACCATAAATTACATCTTGCCGTTTGACAACATCTTTGTTTTGCTGCTGTAGGAACTGGCTGTCCACTGCTTGGCTCCAGGACTCTGCCTCCAGCTGCTTGGAGTCTAGTTCCAGGTCTCCCATCAGCTGCCCTTCATTCATGTCTGCACCTTCACAAAGCAACATAAATGTGAACTGCTGCAGGTAGAGCTGAACACTACAGGCATTACATCCATCAATGCAACACGGCATTGCAAATGGCAAATCTTCTTCGTCCCCACAACAAAAAGCCTCATATCAGCATTAAAAGGCATATTCTGTACGTGGCTGTATGAACAGGCCAGAAGAACAAAACAAAAGTGGAAATGTTTGCCTTCAAGCTCAATTCCAAGTAACTCAACTGTAACTGAAACCTTCTAAATGTCTTCCCACAATTCAATAAGAACTTACTGTGTCGTATCTTTTTTTAAAGTTATCACAGTAACATTACATTAAATGCACTTTAATTGTCCATTAAAAAGAAAAACTCAAGTTGAAATGTCAAGCTGGATTTTCTATTTTTGGAAGGCAGCAGAGTCCTTCCTCCTGCTGTAAGTGCCACGCGATGTCTTACCTTCATCAACTAATGACTCAGTGGATTCATTCACCCGGCTAATTTTATGCAAAGAGTCTGTGGACTGTGACAGAAATTTCCAAGTGTGTATTAAGCTGTCATCATTCCCAACCCTGAAGAAGAACAGAAGACAGGATATTGTTTACAACCAGACCTGCAGCTCTAAATGACAGTGCTTCTTCTCTACAAAATCACACCTCAGGTTTTATGGCTTGGGTAACTGTTTTTCATTGCTTTCCATTTTACACTGTCACTTCCCATCCTCATTGTTATTGGAACAAACCATGAAAAAAATGCAGTACAAAAGGCTACCTAGGAGTCTGTACCTCTTGCTCAGAGCAAGACCCAAAAAAATTGACTGTAATAAGTTTCACCATGAATAGCCAGGGCATGCCAATTGTTCAGAACATCCCAGTCCATGCTATCACTCTGTTTGTAGAATTACTCAGTGTGCAGCTAGGATAGGAACCATGTATTTTATTTTCTTCTGTGACTTTTTGTAGTTAATTATGCATTGCACATTCCTAAAATGTTGTGGAGACTGCAGCTCTGTGCATCCACCTTACCATTATGGACATAAAAATAAATACCATGCCTGAGCTGCAAAAAATACGTGATCGCACAGTTCCAAGTCCAAGGCCAGTTGGCTTCCTGGATCCCAGAGCATCTGTGTGAAGTGGTCCTTAATATCACCAGGCCAGCTCAGATGCTTCTCAACTCACGCCACAACTAAGCCTAACCCATACAGTCTGACTGTGCAGAAGACAACTGGTGGTATCATATATAATATGGGCATTTCTGGCGTTGTGATCCTCTTTCATATTTTTAACACAGATCACACTGCACAAACACATTATTTTTAATGCAATCTGAACTTCTCCACGCTCACAGCAGATAATCCCCACGTACTCACAGGCAGAACCCTTACCCTGCAATGTTCTGTATTGAGACACTCTTTGATAGCGCCGTAGGCTGCTGTGATCTCCTGTTGTTGAATATTGAGGTGACAGTGTTTTCATCGGGAGCGAGTATTGCGGAGCGAGGGCGCTCCTTGGGTTGAGAGCCTGGAAGGGAAGCACCAGAGAAAAGTCAGCTCATGCAACTACGTTCTTAGCTGCAATGATGGAGTCTTAAAGAAAGCAGGTTCTAAAATTCCCTTCCTTTTTGCTCCAGTGTTGTCACTGGGAGATCTGCAGCTGTTAGACACAGCCCTAGCTGCAGGGAAGCCTGAGCCTTCTGCCTCTCCCTTGGCACTCCTGTACTATTAAAGCAGGACCTGGTCAAAGCTCCCATGCTTTGCCCAAGACAATCTCAAATTTATCTTAGAAAACTTGAATTCTGGATGCTCAAATACTTTTAAACAAAATTTAGCCATCATGCATATACAGCATCAGTGATCAGATCTACCTGTGAGACTTCATCTTCCTTAGACCTAACATGCTTAATTTATTTCTACTGTACAATAAGAAAGGCAATCAGGACTTGTTAATTGTGATCTTTACTGTGATTGCTTTGAAGTCCAGCAGTGTTCCTGAACAGAAAAGCAGTGACTGAGATCTTCTCAACAAAGTAAGCACTGCTGTATTTCAGGCAGGAAAGAATATTGACCTTTTTCCTGAAATGACTGCACTATACCTAAAAGATTTGGCTGGAATCTCCAAGTCCAAAAACACACACTTGGGAAACCAAATGTAATGTTATTCAGTAAATAATCACATGTAGCAACCAACGTAGTGTTGGTTTTAATTTCTCTGGGCAAGGAGATGCTGTGGTTATATCCATCCTCCTGCTTCTGGCTGCATCTTTTGATAAGTTCTTCCATCCATATATACTACAGAGTAACACTAGACCTTTTCTCATACTATCACGTATCTGTGACTAATCCTTTCATCTTAACTCTAGGTTTTCCTTTATTCAGATGTATTTATGGTCCCTGGAGCGATTCCTCTGAATTTCATGACAAAAACCGCAGTGGGTGTAACTATATGATACAGCATGATATGACATTACACACTGATCTGACAAGCTACACTAACTGAGCTTATCTAATTACGATGCTCCAAAACTCATGTAGGCTATTTCATTCCAGTTCTTTGCCACCTGTCCCTCTGGGCAGCTCAGAACAGCACACACCTCAGGGCAGCCATACAAACTTTGTCAGTGTTGCTCCTATTCAGAATTTAACTTCTTACTTTTACTCCCTCAAAGCATAAGACTAAACCATCTGTGCAGCTTTAGCTCAACTTCTTAAGTCTCAAATAGCGCTTACCACACAGAGAAGATCTATTCATCCCTGCTCTATCTGCTTAATCAGTCACAACAGGAACAGCAGACAGAGACCATCACCAAAAGGGAGAAAAAAGGAAACTTTACCTTTGTTTCTCATGGTCACTGTGGGTAACGAAGAGGTATCATGTGCCTGCAGCATTCCTCTCTGTGGCTGAGAGAAAAAGGAGATTCACTTTAATTTTTCCTCCTTTCTCCCATAGGGTTGTGCCACACAACTACAATTAAAAAGCCATGTCCTTAATGAATCCTCTCAGAATAGAGCAGTTCTCCAATATGCATAGTATATAGTGGAGCATCAGCAACTACTGTTGTTGCCATATATTAAATGGGCAAAATAAACATTAAAATAAACAGTAAAATAAACAGTAAAATGGAAAGAGAAAAGGCTGACTACTGAAGTGAACAACAGAAGAGGTGTTCTTAGCTTGTGATGGCACGAGCAGTAACTGGCTTGGAGAGTCATGCTGCAGAAGAGGTTCCTCACGTTTGGAACAAGCACAAATTCTGCATATCCCTCATAAAAACAGCATACATATTTAATACATTTCATCATGCATTATATATGCATGTGATGCTGCATAAAAGGATGTAGTATTCAAAAATGAAGAGATGCTGCATTTACGAGTGTTGGGTAAACCTCAAGTTTTGCCAGTGAGAAACTTTCTTTAATCATATGCAGTGATCATATTACACGTGCACAGGAAGGATGGTGTTTGCTCTGGGAATATCTAGTTACAGATTTTGGATACCCTCACAGTTTCTTTATGCATCACTTCCTCCCCAGGTCTGCTGCTGTCCTTGCTCACTGCAGACCACCCTGAGATGGTATATATCTGCAGACTGAATCGTTTGCAGTTCCTTCTTATAATGCAGTAAAGTAGAATATACCACTAACCTTCATTTTCACCTTTGCACAGGAAGCAAAGCTCTCCTTACAGCCTTTGTGAACAATTGCATTGCAGTCTGTCGGAAGAAAACAGACTAGAGTTACTCCTCTGAAAGAAAAGGGGAAAGCAGAAACAGGAGACAAACAGAAACCAATGGTAGTGCCAACATCTCTGCAAATGCAAAGACTGTTCTTATCAAGACCACAACAATGGGATGCAAAAGGCAGGGAAAATCAGGGAAATTTATACACCTAAACCAAGATAGAGCACAGCCTACATCTGCAGTACAGGATCTGAGTTCTGCACGATAGGATGAACAGAAAAAGAATCAGGAGCTTCTGCTAGGTGACAGCAGCTGTGAGGCAGGGACTGAAAACTACACTGAAGTCACTGCTTTCGGCTGAAACCACGACATTCAATGCACTGAGCACCACACTTTAAATCTATCGTTTCTATAAATCCATGAAGAGATGCTAACACAGCCCATGGGCTGTTTTAAGTGTAAATTACATTGCAAGCGTACAGCTCTGAATTATTTCTAAAAGCAATATAAAATTAAAGGAAAAAATATCCAAGATAGGACTTATAAAATATCCTCACGTTGCTAGGATTTCTTAAATTTAGGCCTACTTAATATAAGCCAGTAATTCTTCTGATATTTTGTGAAAGGTAAGAGTAAGGCTTAGGGTGTTGCTGTTCTAGTCAGTGTCCCACAACTTCCTGTGTATATGACAGACAGAAGCATACATGGCTCTTGCAAAAACCCACAAGCAATATCACTGTTAAGATCAAACAAAGAAGAGGAACAGAACTCACTTCTGGTATTTGACACCGAAATCAAATGAAAAGAGGCAGGGAGACAATTCAGAACCCTTAAATTCAAACTCAAGCTTTGAAAACCTGAAGTCAGCACCTTACAGCATCTTATTTAGGAGTAAAGCATTTTGCATTTATCGTGGCTTCTGATGAAAAATCTGGACTTAATTCCTCCAGCTAACTCGACCCTTCTGCAGGCAGGAAGTTCTTCCAGCTCCTTGCTATCAGTGGTATTAATAATTAAAACCCCCAAAGCCTCTTTGCTGCATCAGTAATTATAAAAAATAAAAAAGAACTCACAGACCTATTAAAAAAATTATTTCCCTTTCATTTCAGAGCACACTAAGTTGTTCAGCATTGGCTGTTCATGAAGAGGGGGTGCCACTGAAAGGTTCGGATGTTGACTTGCAATGAAATCAATCCTTGGAAAACCATTAAGTCACCTACAGGTGAGACAGCAGCGATGATAGCAATGCAGCACTGCACTGCTGCTGAAAAGAAATGCCCTACAAAACGGCTTGCAAGCGAGGGAGCCTCTGCCGCTGGTTATCTGTTAATTTTAAGGCATCGAGGAGTTTATTTTAGGATGTGGTGTGACAACAGACCATGCACAGATGTACAGAGTAAGTCAGCTCTGACCAAACCTTCCTTGTGACAGTCATTTTCTGGACAACGCAGAAAAAAATGCATTGATTTTCTATTTAAACTTGGAAAACGATGATAATGTCTCTACTAAAACACGTGCTGCTACACGGTGTTGTTGAATTATTTTAACTCACCAGGATATAAAAGATAAATTGCGATACATCTTCTACGTGACTTAAAGTAGAGTTAAAAAGGTAGAGTGAGGAAAGAGAAAGGATGCATCTGAAAGCCTGTCATTGATGCTGTTTTCCACCTCTCATCAGGTAGACACAGAGCATTGCTCACGCAAACAAGTTTGATGAAATCTCTTCCCTTTCAGGAAACTTCAAACTGCCTCTGGAGATTCAGCTAGCTGCTCCTTCCCCTTCCTACTTAAGATGTTTTATGCACAATCAGCGTGAACAAATAGAGGCAGACCCTTCAGCCTCAGCCTGGGAGCAATGCTGGCACAGGCTTTGCCTCATCTCTAGGCAGGCAGAGACAATACATTACTAATAGTGAAGAACTGACAGTCTTGAGCTACAGTGAGAACATATTCTGCAGTTCTGAGTCACCAAATAAACTGGTCACACTCTGGTTGTGACCACACAAATGCCACTGACCTGACCAGTTATAGGCATGAGAAACCATATGATGAGAAATGAGGAAAAAATGACCAAGCTCATAGAAACCCCATTTCTTTTTTGCTCCATTTGCTTCTGCTCCGACAGTTACTTGTTTTCAAACAGGACTGTACTAATAAAAGATGCAGCTGCTGTACTGCTTACACTATCTTACAAGTATTTCACACATCACTTGGTTGGTGATGCATTACATAAAAATGGAGAAAAATGCTAGCATTTCCTTTTTGTACTATGCTTTCATTAAGGGCTCAGTGAAGCAGTGTTTCAGATTACTCAAGTACACACAGCAATATACCACTGACGGGTGGGACATCCACTGGAAATAACAGCTTTGATCCAGGGTAGCTTTCTCTGTACAGCATCAGTTTTAACAAAGCACCTCAACCCCAACCCAAAACACACAGCTGAAATAACCCAAGTCACCCAGCTCACTGGTACATCACACAAAGCAGAGGATGCTGCCATGTCTAAGCAGGAGCTAGGCAGGAGGCTGCAGGACAACTCCATGTGGCCGTGATTCACTTCTGCACAGCTTCCAGAAGTCATCACCACATGAATCACCACCTCCAAAGACTCCTTCCTGCCCCATGTCACCGTTGCTTAAACATGACAACAGTACAGCACTGGCTCCATGTTTTCCAATTCAGATTCAATGCACAATAAAAGCAAAAAGGAAGACAAAACTTACTTGCACAGTAGTACGAATCCTTATTGAAAGGTTTCATACAGTGGTAACAGATTGCTTGGGCCACAACGGAGGTTGCAGTGAAGAGATGCCCATTTAACATCTTCTTATCTTTTTCCTTTTCCTTGGAATCTTTGTCCTTCTCTTTAGTCTTCTCTTTATCTTTCTCTTTTTCCTGCCACAAGAAAAAGAATGAATGCCTCGTTACTTTGCAGAGGTCTATCCTCTAGTTACAAATTCTTCAGTGTTTGCCTTTAGCACTATGACGATATCGATCGGTGCACACCGTAACAATGGCCTACACAGCTCTCTACTAAAAAGAAAACACACCTAGGGCCCCACAGAAATAGATTTACATACTACTGATTTGCAGAGCCCTCTGGACGGGTATCTCATTCAAGGAAATGAAACTGAGTCTGCTCTGAAGGCAGCTGTGTTTGTCCACCTTTGCCTTCTTACATTTGCTTAGGTTAATGACTTACCTTATTTCTTCATTTGGGCTCTGAGGCCTTCAGAACTTTCAATGAACTTTATTAAATACCACATATGCCATGTACAATGCATGTCCAACTTGCAAAACAATTTTTAAGGCTAGTTCTAAGACCCTTGCTTTGCACTGCATGTGACATGGAGAAACCAACCCCTTCTATGGCAACAGTACAGCACCACTGCCAGACTTTCTCTTCCTCCTTTTTCCTGCTTACTAGCAGGGACAGCTTTTTTCAGCCACCTCACACAACCCCAAACAAACAAAGCCAATAATCTTTCATCGCAAACTCTCAAAATACGGCATTACAGAAAGACTGAGAAAAATAGCAACACCAGAAAAAGATTATCTTGTCTTCAGGAAGCCACAGTTCCACCCCTCTGCTCAACCGTCTCTGGAAAGATGGTAAGCACAGACAGCTTCTCTGATTTTCAGTAGTTTTTGCCCGTCTTTCTATCTCTACCTGAGACAGAAGCTTGCTAACTATTAAAAGTGTGAGAAATGTCCCCCTGAGACATTTCATGGATTTAGAGGTCTCCCAAACACAGCCTATTGTCTAATTTTTACAGGAAACTCCATAGAAAAACTCAACATTTGAATTATAGCGACTCCTCATATTTCCATACATAAAGTGTTGTTCTTGCTATTCATCTCCAAATCTGTATTTCAACTACTACTGAACATTTCATGACATCTATAAGAGAAGGTCAACCTGAAACTGGCAAATGCTTCTGTGAGCTTAACTTTGCATTTTATTACTTATACGCCACACGTTCTTTGCTAAATATTTCACAAGAGGAACCTAAATACTGGAGAGCTGCAGAGCTCTCTGTATGAGCAACTGCCAAGCAGTTAAAGCAGTTAAAAGAGATATATCGAGCTCTGCACCCACCAGGAGGGAAACTTTTGTGCCTTTGTTGCTTAAATAATTAGTAACCTAGCATAAAGGCTGCCCTCTCCTCCCAACACAGCTCAGTTTCTTCCTGCAAAGCCTCACAGACACAAATGCTATTTACTGACCACAAATGCAACATTATACTGCAAAAAAGCTTTTTTTTTAAAAAAAAAATGATAATAATAATAATTAATAATTAATAATAAAAAAAGAGCACTGAAGGATGAAATAACTGCCTGAAGGGGAAAACCTGCAAGGAAGAATATGCTTTGTAGACATCTCTGCCTCCCTGAGCCATCACCAACCCACGTTCTCCACTGGCTGACCTGCCCACCTCCCATCAAGTCCAGCCTCATTCAAGAATTAAATCTGCACCTAAATTCTTGGTGATGGCACCAGAAGGACTGCCAGAGATGTGCATTATTGCCAGGATTTGTGAAGCCCCAGGACAGAGAATCACACAATGTTCCACTCACAACGCTGGAAGGAGATCCACCATCCTATGCTTCAAATGTGCCCAATGCTTACTGCAAAGCTAAGTAGTTCTGTATCTGGAATAATATTCTTTCTTCATAAAATCACTGTAAGAATTATTTCAATTTAAGCTAAACTACTTGGTAAGAAACAGGAAATGGTGCACCGCCTTGAAGGAGCAAGCAGCAAGTTCTGCACACGGATGGAGTGATGATGCTGAAATCGTGTCTCAAAATCAGATTATTTTTTGTTTTTGCTCCGACAGTAACTTGCTTTCAAACAGGACTGTACTAATAAAAGCACTGTCCTGCTCCATCAGTGCTGCCACCACAATTCAAAGCTCTGCTTTGTGGTGAATCTGAGGATGCACCTGTGGTACTGAAATGCTATACTAACACACACTAACAGATACTGCAGGCAAAGCCCCTTGGTTTGATGGCCCAAAATAATGGCTGGTGCAACGCAGCAGCCAGCCCACTACAAAATAACCACCAAACTCTTACCTCCCAGTTCTTAAGTCCTACCAGCTTCACTGTGACGAGGGGCACTTCCGAAAATCGATGCCTTTTGATGGACATTCTGCCCCCGGGGCAGAAGGGCTGCTCCCAGCAGAGCTAGCCCATGGTGGCAGCCAGCAAAGGGTTGAGCAAAAAGGGGAGGAGGGCGGGCCGACTTCTGCTGACTTCCTCGAAGATGGTATGAGCTACTTTGCTGTTGCTTTCACCCTGCTCTGCCCTACCCCCCACCGCTGAAAAAAAATTAACTACAGGCAGGAAAGGACGGGGTTAATATTGAGGTTGCAAGTCAGTCAGGGGCCTTGCTTTTAAAAAGCAGATAAATCAGCCAAACAAAACTCCTCTGTGATGTCTGGGATATATAAAAAGTAAAAGTGAACACACCTCGGTGTTGCAATGTTGTACTTCAGTACACAAAGTACCGCTGAGGGTTCCCTATATCTGCACTCCTCCATGGGTCCTTCCAAACATTCACAGTCCCTGCTATAAAACCAAGCACTGGTACAACGCTGCCCACGAACCACACAAGTCTAGGAGAAATTACTCATGCTAATCTTTATGTCATCATTTCTCAGAAACTCTCTGCCAAAAGGAAGAAGCAGTTTTGCTAATTGACGGGGCACTGCAGACTTTAAAAGCGTGAAGCAGTGCGTGCTGCTGATTGCAAGAGATTCACTGACTAATCCCTACGTAACATTCAGCATATGGGTAAATACACACAAACATATACCAGTGTCTTCACCACAGTTCATACTCCAAATGCCCTTTTTTTACAGAACTTCTCCAAAACTCATTTTCAAGAAGAGCCACTGCCACTCGTATTCCCCAGAGTGCTTTATTTTATGGTTAATCTTAGAAAACTATGCGTTTCTGAAGCCAGGTTTGGAGAAAAGCAAAACCTAGTTGGAAAGAACTTGCATTCTCCCTCTCCCTGCTGACAGCCCAGACAGCAGCAGAAACCAACTCTTCCTGTCCAACTTCCTCTTTCAAGGTTTGCTGTTTTTCTTTTTAAATCTTGCAGGTTTTAATCAGCCCGAAGGTTTGAGAATTCGGCGTTCCCAAGAAGTTTTACGTTGAACTATTTAATTGTACTGCTGAAGTCCTAAAATGCACGTAGCACAAACATTTCACTGAAAGCAGAAGAGAAATTGTAACGTGGATATCATGGCTTTCTCGTTAGCCAAAACATCAGAACTGCTATGGACTGCAATTTTCAGTGTATGAATGATGGTTGGCAGTTTGGAGTAATTCTAGTTTTATTGACAGTTTCAAACACAACCATGAACTCAGTGAACTCAAATGGACTATATTTATTTAAGAAAAGGTTGATAGCTTGGACTAGATGATCTTTGTGGTCTTTTCTAATATTAGTGATTCCACAATTCTCAGAAAGACACAGCAAATATCTGTCATACATTCTTACTTATCCCAACAAAACCCGTTGTTTACATTTAGTTCTTGACTTCGAGACAGTAGACCCAAACTGCAAGAACCAGTGAATGAATTTCCAGTCTCGTGCACAGTCTGTGCAACATGAGCCACAGCTTCCCACTGGTGTATTGCACTGACATTTCCGAGCGTTTTTTGGACACTGCACTTCACAGCAGAGAACAGCATTGGCTTAAAGCTCTTCAGCAGCAGCATGGAGCTGTCAGTAGCTGCAGTTTGCATCCTCAAAGACAGATCCTTAAAGAGGAACTGCACACTATGGGCACTGAGGTCATTACAGCTGATACCTCATTGCAATGGTGATGCAATCTTCCAAAAATAAGCATTTAAATATGCACCATGCCACTATACTGCACAAACCCACAGGAGCACAGGGTAAAAGACCAAGTGCCTGCATTGAGAAATGCTAAATGGAGGCTGTTTGTACAGACGGACTGCGACCCCTCCCATAACTACATGCAGGCACTGTGCATCATGCCACAGCTTGTTTCCTGTTTGCTATTCAAACTCTCATCAGAAGGTGTAGTTACGTGTTTCAGGGGCCTTCCAATAGGATTTCTCAACACTGTAGTCAGGCATCAGTTAAGCACACACTGCTGTGAGCTAAGGAGCTAAGATAGCTTCTATCTGTCAGACATGGTAAATAGGGGTGAGATTAAAGAAGAAAAATCCAGGCAACAGAAAACAAAACAACCAACCATATATTCATCTTCAGGGGCCAATCTAAAGGAAAAGCAGTCTGTTTTTGTGAAGCATGCAGCATTAATGTAATTACTCCTATAACCAGTTCTGTTCCCAGGAAATTTGACTGTGCTGAGAAAATGTTTAACCTTCAGCAAACTCAACCCACTTCCTCCAGAAATGGAGGAAAATATAAGCATTAGCCATCTCTCAAGGTTATGGTCTGAGCAACTGAGCAGCGTGTAGAAACTTTGTGACAAAGGTAGGAAAAAAGGGGAAACAAAATATAAACCTTTGGTAGCCAGTCCCTTTTTACAGCTCCTGTCTTCGTTTTACTAAATACCTCTCAGGCACTGTAAAAATCAGACCCATCAATCACTGCAAAACCATAACTCATGCTAGCGTGCAATCTATTCTCTAAAATGAAAAACAATTCAGCAGGGAAAAAGAGGCCAAAACATTGCACAGGAAACCTTTGCCTTGGATGCATTTTAATTTGAGGCTGCTAAAATTTCCCACACTGCTCTCCTCAAGGACCACACAGAAAATCCTCCCCTTGCAAAAGGAAAAATAAAGTCAGGTGAAGACATAAATATCACACTATGGAAACACACTGAAATACATCATTAATCTTTGCTGCCTGTAGGTTTCTCGTGGCTATATAAATTACAAAAAGCACTTACTTTGCTCTTCTTGCTGCTGGACATTTTATTCCTGAGGTAGCTGAAGGTACGACTGACTTTTGTTCCACTTTTAATAGAGGGGACACTGCTGCTCTCTTCAGATATGCTAAAATCAAAAAAGAAAGAGGCAGGGTTTTATTTTTACTTTTTTAGTTTTTTTCTCCCAAAGCACATATGAAGAGGATAGGTACTTTTTAAAGGGCAAATGCATTTGTTATTCTGCAGGGGCGTGGACTGCCTTACTGTGTTACAAACGTGAAGGCAATAAAGGCAAGATGCCAATCAAGCAGTTTGCCACATGTTTCAAGGAAGTCTTTTTTTAAGCAGTCTCTATCCTCCAAGCGTGCCACAGCACCCTCTGCTGCTTCAACAGCCAAATAACGAATAACCTGCTCAGCATCTGTGCTTAGAGGAAAAGTCTGTCCCTTTGTGCACGTAAAATCAGTCCTGGCATTTGTCAGCACGCAGCCAATTTCAGGCTTTGGGCAGGCAGAAGGGCTGGACATCTTTTAATGGGAGATCTCCTTCCAGAGCAAGGTGCATAATGAACCCCGTGAAAAGGCTGTCTGTAACAGAAACCACACCACCTGCAAAGCCTCCCCAGAGAGATGAGAATACCAACAGAAAATAATAAAGTGCAATGGTTATTTATATTCAGTTACACGTATTGTGGATGTCAATTGCTGATGTCAATATTTTTTCTGCCTGCCTTTACATGTACCAGCTTATGACTTCCTTCATTTCTACAGAAGAATAAGGAATTACATCCACTGCAGAGACCATCTCTGTACAGTTTGCAAGGTGCAAAGGAACATAAAAAATAAACATCATTAAAGAAATACATACAGACTTGACAAATGGAGGAAAAACTACTACTTCTAGGATAAAATATAACTCGGGATAAACTCATTGGGTTAAATAACAGTCTGATGGATTAATCTAGCCTTGTTACAGCTAAGACCTAAACCAAACAATTTTTACACTGTCAATGTTTACTGACAATGTTTACATTGTCCAAAATATGCACAAGGGGCTGATTAACACACTTGAGTTTTTGCTAGGAAGACTTCTGGTATTCCAAACGGGAGCACACCACAGGTGAGCCAGAAGAAGAGTTGGGGGACCCCATAATACCGTACCTCTGAACCAAGGAACCCGCGGGTCCACCAAATGCCTGAGTACCTGGAAGAGGGGAGAGATGGCAGGTGACATGTTAGGCTACAGTCTTGGCTCACTGGATTTAAAAACATAGTTTGCGTGTTTGGACGGTTAAAGAGGAGAGGGAAATGTTTATCAGAAGTGAGTGTTTAGAACAGATTTCATGTGCTCAGGATAAAGTCGTTTCCCCTTAACCTTGGACAATCTCAGATTAGAAGCTGAGGTGAAAGATTGCTTAGTATTTTTTTTTTATCATTCTTCAGCTATTAAGGAAATGATGTGTACCTGTTAACTTGGCTAGTAAATCAGGGTATCTGATACAGAACTGCCAAGGTAATCACAATAGGTATGAAAGCAAATCATTCTGCCACAATACTTTCATTGACACATCACTAGAAAGAATCTATTGTGCAACACATCTGGGTTTCATGTACAAAACTCTTCTCCCTGATAAAATTATAGTTCATTTTCCCATCAAAATCCTGAAACGCTTCATAAAGAATAAAGGAAACAAGGGAAGCCTTATTCTGTGTTCCTCAGTGCACTGACAGGATAGAGCTCAGCCCCACAGCACTGTGCTGGATGAAGGCTGACTTGTGACACACTGCTGAAGCTCTGCCACTGACACGACTTCTCTGTATATCACAAGAAACCTGCTTTGCACAATGCTTGCAGGGCAGATTAGGTAGCTGACACCATTTACCAGAAACACGGAAGAATACTGAAAAATGGTGATGAAAGAGGGAGGAGATGGGGAGAAGAGTCCCTCTGGTTGTCAGGACTCCAAAAGCCCCCAGCCCACTGCAAGGACCACCTGCAGTCACATCTGAAGTGCAAGAAGTGTGACTGACCATCTTGCTGGGCTTCTGCACGACTGGTTGTAAGAAAACCAGTCTTTTGACAACAAATTCACAAATTCTGTTAACACATTAAAGCTACTGATGCACACAAAAAGGCACTTCACTTAAGAAGCAAAGATGGCCCTGTATCCAAAAGTGCATTAGGGAAAACTGCACACACAACATTATGCCTTATGACTCTAAACCACACATTTTCCTAATTGCTGATTGTATCAGCACTGCTGAGATAGAAGTATCGCTTCTTTATCTGGGCAAACTAAAACACTGGCATAACCTAATCCCTGCCTGGAAATCTCTCAGGATCTCACTTGCAAAATCTTCCCTCTAACTAATAAGCTATCAAAAAAAATATCTGAGTAATGCCACAATACATACTGACTGAAGCCTCCACTTCCATTTCCTGATGATAGAGGGTTTTTTTGGTACTGCCTACTGCCTAATTGTCTCCTAGGATCACACAAGTAATTCCCAGCCTCCATCCTTGGTGAAACCTCCACAGACTCTGCTTTTTGATCCAGCTCTGCTTTTCATTTCCATGTGTCAAGCCTCCCCACTCTTTCCTTTTTATAACAGCTTACTCAATTGGACTGGATTCATTATCTCACAAATCTTTCTGTTTCTTTGCAGTTAACGTAACAAATGCAGAGGAACACTGAATCAAGAGCTATAAAGATTTGATATTCACGACTGTTTTTCAGCACCTTGAGAAAGTACATTGCGTGGGAACTTCAATTACATTCTGTTTATCTTTTACTGCAGTAGTATTTCGTCTTACAAATGGGAGACTCTTGACAGGCAAAATGTATCCAGACAAGAAACAAGGTGAAGGTCTGTTTATGATTTCATAGTTTAGGTTTTAGGTTACAGTTTAGCATCATAAAATCAATATTCTGCTGCAAGTTATACAGCCCATGAAGATGAGCATAAAAAAGGACACGCTCCCAGATTCAGCACGAGCATTTCCTGTCATGGCCAGGTACAAAACTGAAATGCTAAAACTGATTTCATGGCCCACAAAAGAAGCTAGTACTTTTTTTAAAGGTCAGGATTGCTACGTATGTCCATTGCTGTGTCAGCAGCCAAACTTTGGTGTACTTATCTAAATATCTTTTAAGCATATCCATTCAAAATTGCTTCATGTGGTGGCTGGAACTGAAATGCTCATTCAAGGTCCATTATGCAGAAAGCACAATAGGACTAGCATACTGTAAACCCTTACTGCAGGCAGTAATTCAACTTCTCTGGGCCAAGAAATCCAAAGGCTTCATCACAACGATTAAACATTTTTGCAAATGCACTCTGGTTTGTCCAGCCATTTGAAAACCATGTTTTATACACTTGATGACACCAACACATTCATCCTCTATGAACCTTGAAGATGTGAAGAAAGAAATAGATATCTCTGGGATTCTTACATGAAAAATGTCCATTTGCCAAGGGGGCCTTGTTAGTTAGCTGTAGCTAAACCAATCTTTATATAAAGTCACAACACTACTCTCAAATATGAGGGAATAACACATGTGAAGGAAGCAACATTTCTGTGGGAGACAATGTATGACCTTACTTCAAACACCTGTCAGTAACAGCAGCACAGTTAAGGGGGCAAAGATAAATACTGGCTAATAGAAATACCCTCAACAATCGCTGTACCCTCACCCAACTGCTAGGAATTACTTCAGTGATTGGATGCTTAAAAAGAAATACATCAAAAAGTTTACCTTAGATTTTATTTATTTTATCATGGCACCCCTGTCTTTGTGAGGACCACGACTTGTGTTTTGTTAAAGACAGCACAGAGCAAAAGGAGAGAGCTTAAATAATGACATGGGTGGTATGACACCCAAGAAGAATAGAGAACTTAGAGCAAGGGACAAACCCACAGTGAAAACTAGGAATGGAAAGGAGTAGACATGCAGCAGGTATTTGGAGTGGATGGAGTTAAAAAACTGAGTGGTCTCAGTTCAAAAACTGTCCAAAATCTGTTGGACTGGAAAGGAAATTCTCCCCTCCCACTGTGGATACAAGCGATGGAAGCTCGTATTAGAACCAGCTGATAAAGCTAGTTCTAAATTACCTCTATAGATAGAGAGTTATCCATTCTAGTTTATTTCAGTAGTCTAATAATACAAAACATGTTTAAGAAAGAGGAAGCACCTTCAATATTTTTGTTATGTCTACTTAAGAAAAAAACAAAGGAGACAAAGGAGGAGGAGAGTAAATGACTAATTTAAGCTTCTGCCTCAGTTGGGTTTACTTTCAACAAAGAAGTTTGCAGCAGGAAGAAAAACTACCACACATAGCACTTCACAGCTTCCTGACAAAATTATTCCAATTTTAACATCAGGACCTAATACAAACACCTTGATGATCTCAGGTATTTGGCTTGCACTGTACCCAGCAGGGCAACCGTGGAGCTGTAACCAAGATTTTCTGAATTTAGTATCAGGGCTTCTCTCTTTTCGTGTTGCCACCAAGCAGTGCAGTCATTTCTTGCATACAGAGGTTCTGTTCCTCCTCTTAACTCCATGTGCTGCAACAATCTTAGACAAATACTTTGTTTTTTAAAAAAGGTAAGGACAACACTGCCAGTTAAAGTGAGTGGTGGTAACATTCACCACATGGATACAGACCACCACTAACTGGATGAGATTCAGCATTGCTGGTGCACAAGATTTTCTTTGGATTATAATCCTTTTATTCTGGCATTAGTTAGCATTCAGAGACGGGACTAAAATAATGCTGTTAGATAACATGCGACAGAAAGGTTAGTTTAGTGTTTGCACAGTGAAACTTCAAAGTCTGAAGCAGAAAAACAGATTTCCTTTTGTTTAGACCCATAATGGCTGCAATGCACAGAAAACGATTACTTACTATCCAACTCCTCCTCCTCATCACTGGAAGAAGAGCCAATAGAAAAGAGAGTTTTAGACTTAGGAATGAGTGGAGAGATGCTGAAGGAGAAGGAGATTCGTCTTGATGGTCGAGTCCGGCCCTGGGCTGAGAAGTGGGTTAACAGCAGACATTAAGAGCATGCTTGAAAATGTATTTAATAATAAAAAGGAGAGGAAAGCAGCCAAAGCAAACTAGAAACAAAGCAAAGGAAATGTCTGCAAAGCATCTGGCTTCAGAAGAGGCACAAGAAACAAAGAATTGAGAATGCACGAATTGCAGCGGGTGCAGGTTTCAGAGGATGCAGGTCTTACTGCATGCACGATGCAACATTCAAGGCTTTCCTTACGTTTTGCTGGCACACATTTACAGGAGCTCATAATGGACAAAGGTTATCTGCCTCACTGAAATAACTGCCAGGGAATCACAGTAAAACAACACAAGATAGCAGTTTTATGATGCGTTCTGCAGTTAAATGACAGACCACAGCTGTCAGATATAGCAAGGATACTTTATCTGAAAAGTCAACTTAATCTACCTGGGGAAGTTTTCCCTGATTCCATTTCTTAAAAAAAAACCCACAACTTTCTGGTAATGTTATGTCCTTCAAAGCTTTCAGCTTTAAAACTAGGAGCCCAAAATATCCTTTACTATTTTCTACAACATAAAACATAAAAAACAACCACCTCTTCTACTGTTTTCTTGTAAAACTCATTACCTTGTTTAAAAGAAAATGCTTAAACTTTAGAAAAGCCCCTCTGCATCCTGCCCAGCCCTAGCCTAGGAGTCTACCAAGTACAGAGCTATCAGTCTGAGACACCAAATCTCTCATCATCAGAAGGATAACACAGATGAGTTCATACGTATTTTTTCAAATACTCTCTGCCTTCTGCTTATTTCAGCTTCTGAAGTTGTATTTTTTCTACTGCTATGCACACTTTTCAGGGAATTGCTGCTATATGTTTATGGCCATGCCTGATAACTTAGTCAACTAGGATGGTTTACTGGATTTCCTGTTAAAATAAAAAAAAATTAAGAGCAGAGCTCAAACATCATCAGCCTTACAAAAATTCTTTGTAAGTACAGGTTTCTCTGAAAATGGATGTAGGAGCCAGCTGGCCTCTCTTTTCACTGCTACACCACTTCTCATGGAGATAACAGAGCTGTACTTCCTAAAACTTCCCATCACACGATCACAGGTGGAAACCTCTGTGCTGTGATCTGACAAGCACCAGCCTGCTGAACATCCATCACTCCAACACTATGAGAGCATCTGTCTTCTGGTCATGCAAGTGATTCACCTTGAAGGGGAAGGGCCTTTCAGCCAATAATATTATTCAGCAAATAAAAATAAGAATTTAATACAATAAAACAGTAAGAATTTTTTGTGTTGCTGATATCATACGCCAAAACTGAATTCAGAATATGAAAATATTATCCAAGGAATATCCATGCAGTGCAATCAATGCAAAGCTAACTCCCCTGAAAATCTCCTTCAGCCATTAGTCGTAAATGCCATTAACCAAAAGGGTTTGACTCAAATTACGTACGTGCTTCTTTAACTTAAGTGCACACTTCTTCAAATGAAGCAGAGCAATTCTAAACTGGAACCCAGTGAAAGGCATTTAAAGCGAAGAACTTCTGAAAAGACTCAGACATTTATTTTGTTTAGGCTGCCTCTCAGAGGAGTTCATCTGGTATCCAAGATCTGAAGAACACGACCAGGCAACACCATGCTTTCTTTCTTCTGTAGTCTACTGTCTATTTAGACTAAAAGTCAAGATGAACAATAATACTTTACCGCAAATAGAACAACCTCCTCCAGCACAGTTCAGTTCAACTCCCATTTCAGTGGTTTTATTTATAGCAGTTCCTGGCTTTATAACAATGCTCCATACTGGAAATTTGCTATTCCAAAGCTGAAAGCAGTCTTCCAAGCACTCCAGCCAACAGCTCTTGTGACCTCCCTCCATAAAATGCTAAAAAACTAACAGTTGTGAATGGCCACAGCAACTCTTGGAACATCTGAG
The DNA here is from genome assembly GCA_035772895.1 of Perdix hodgsoniae. Lineage (NCBI taxonomy): Eukaryota > Metazoa > Chordata > Aves > Galliformes > Phasianidae > Perdix > Perdix hodgsoniae. Next base: position 14,703,377 of record JAPSGF010000010.1, read on the forward strand.
ACATCAGATGGAGCGTGGGTTAGAAGCTCAGTCTTGGAAACTGCTTCTGCCTCAATACTTAGAGCAGTATATGGGAACAATAACAGAAAGTCCTCCATCTGTTTACTTGGCTGGATTTAATTTTTGAAGCTTTTCTGAAAAACACGTTGCTGCCCTTATCATTCAAACGTATTTGCAGGGGTTGGGAATTCCTTTTTTAAAAACATCTACCATAAAATGATGCAAGTGGAATGCAGAAACTTAGATAATTACATTTTCCTAGATACACCTCCGTGAAACGAAGGATTTATTCTGCATAGCTCAAAAGCATTCTGGTGTAATAACATAAATTTCAAAGGAAGGTGACAAGAATTGAGACTCCCAGAACTCCTCATGAAAAACACTAAGCTGCTAAACATGCACTCACAACTCTAAGTAACTCTACTCCTCTTTCAGAGTGACTGAAAAAGTAATCTACTGAAGTTTCCTAAGTTAGGAAAGTGTCAGAGTTGGGAACAGACTCTGTCAAGTTGAGTAATCCTTCTGGATGCTTGCTTCAACCACCTCAAAACAGCAATTTTCAGAAACCACCTTGCCATAAAAATGAGGCTCTCCTGAGGTGCTGCAAGCTGACTACTGAAAAAGTGAAGCACACAAGCATCGGTCATTTTTAACACCGCTATCCAAAACTCACAGATGCATAGCCCAAAGCAGAAGACTAACCCTGCTATTTCTTCTACAGTCCCTCTAGGTATCTCATATCTCCTTTTTCTTCTACCTCAGTGAGACCATAATGGCTAGGCTGACAATAAAGAGGGAACGTGGGACCACCAAACTTATCTACCACCAACTTAGGCCTCTATGACATTTTTTATGTGGGTGATTCGACAGAAAAGAGGGGAAAGGTGGCAATTTCTCCTATTCCAAGGCAGTGGCACAAATCCTGGGCATGGTTTGGGCAAATTTCTGGACATGGCCCTAGGCAACCTTCCCTCAATGTCCAGACCAGGTGGCATCCAGAGTTTCCACTCCAACCTCAACCATTCTGTGAACCCTCCACTGTCATATCCCTCCTTCTCTGAGTTTGAAGGAAAGTGTCAAGCAAGAGGGAGAACAGCATCAGCCTGCTAGGTGCTCTCAGCCTCCAAGTGTGCATTTTCTGGGAGTTGGCCAAGTTCTTTACAGTGTTTGGTTAGCAACTGTGTGCAATGGCAATAAATTGGTTGCCTCTAAAAAATCATGAAAGCCTCCAGCATCAGAAGGAAAGAAGACGAGCCACAGCATGGAGCAGGAGCTGGTCTTTTCATGGGATGGATTTGCCAGTGTTTTGGTTACCGTTGCTGGGGCCACATCTGTTAAGCCACATGCTTATTAATCATGGAAGAATGATTGCAAAGAATTTAGAAATGTCTCCTACAAACACAATTTCTGTGAGCTTCTTCCAACAGGCCTCCTAGATGAATAAAATGCCTTTCTTTGAAGCACCTTTCCATGCCCAGCTTTGCAGAATTTGTGGTTCCTCCACACAGCTCCATCTGCACCTGATGTTTCCATTTGAGTTAACAACTTGTCATTAACCAAAGCTGCACAGCACCAAAATGTGTGTGAATGCCTAATCTGAGGGCGTACAGCCATCACATAAACCCCTTGCCCATCTGCTGTCTGCATGGGAAGATGTTTGGCCAACTGATCACAAAAAAAAAAGTGGTGGTTTGGTTTTGTTGGGGAAGCAGAATTGTGCTAATCGCAGCATATGAGCCCTGGGCCATGCTGCTGCCCTGCACTTCTAATTGTGTGCAACAGCAAAAAGATGTGTATGGCACAGCTTCAAGGAAAAAGCACGTTAATAAAGAGGAAAAGATCAGGAATCATCACTGATTGACAAGATGTGATGTAAAAAGTCAATACATTTTCTGGCTGGCGGTTAATAAAATGAAAGCACGTGTAACATGGCCCTTCCTAAGCACATCCAGCTGGAGCCTTTTAAGTGACTTTTTCAGCTGAAAGAATCAATTCAGTGAAGCTGCAAAATTAAGTGCTTTCTATTGCTTCAATTAGACTAAACTAAATTGAAAAATTCCCCCTAATCAACATTCACAATTTTCTTCAGGATTTAATAAACGGTCCCCATCTGCCCCCAAGTAATGATCTCAACAAAAGTAATAGCACCAAACTCCCCCAAGGAGACCATAACACATAGCAACTTTAAAAAAATTTGAAAGTAGGAAAACAACATCCCAAGAGGAATTTACCTCAATGTCAAAAGAAGTAATTCTGAAATGGTACAAAATTCAAACATACTTTCTTTTTTTTAACAAACTCAATACATCACGATTGTCATAGCAGTAGTATAACTATGAAGGAAGCAAATGAAAACAACATAACTAGAAACAGCAGGGATATATTAGGAATAACAAAATAAGGATCTAAACTGAATGAGTTTTGGCTTTCCACCCACAATTCCATTCTGCAGGAAAATATATATTTCACATAAAATGGAAAAGCAAGTGACTAGTGAATTATGCCTTGGGAAGGTAGGTAGATACAACACATGGGAAAAGAGAGAAGGAGATGGGAATTGTGTTACTCACTGTCCAGCGATGGTTTGCTAATTGACATTAAAGACACAGATTTGGTCAGTGAAGATGAACTGGAAGAAGTGCAGAAATTAAATCCTTGTGGGTGTGGTGCTTGATGGATCTGCAGAACAGAAAAAAATAAAAATAATCAAATTACTGAAATTCATGCTTTCAAACTGTGGAAATTCAAACAATCCCAGTATAAGGCACAGGTGAAAAATGCAAGAACCAAAAATGCAAGCAGCATTTCAAGTTGTTGAAATGCAACATTTTCTTTTAAGTAGAAAGCAACTAACTACTTCTGGAACAGAAACTAGCTGCTAACTTTTCTTGGAAGCTATTGCAAGGTGGATGTTCTCAAGCCACAGAAATTACTGCTGTGATTCTAGCTCCTCACTGTAACAATACTGTGGTTCAACATGGTAAAAACCCTGATGCTTAACTGTACTTCTCCAAAATGCCATTCCTCAATGCAAGAGAAGACATAAGAGCCTTCACACACCAGCTCTCACTGGTCAGAACTTGCAAGACTCATTTACTGCCCTTGATAGACAGCAGTGACTCTACAAGGTAGAGAGGTTGCGCTGACTAATGATTCTGGCAGGTTCCCAGAAAGAACCATGGCTGAAACACCAAGCTCTGAAATAAAGGGTATTTAAAGTATTTAAGAGCATAATTGCTTATTTAAAAAAATAATCACCATGTTTTGGCCTATCTATCCTTAATATCACAGACTTCTGCTCCAGAGATCACGCTAAATGCAATTAACATGCAATTAAAATTTTGCTAAGCTGTTGCTTTTACTGAGTCTTTAGATTCTAGTTATGGCTGTGAAAGAAAAGAAACACGCAAACTTTGGCTAACCTTAAAATATTAACAGATAAATTACTACAAGGATTATTTCTGTCCACTCTAGGACATCATCCACCAACTGCACTGCTCCAAAGAACCCAAGCAGCAAATCTGAACAAAGCAGCAATTCCTCTGTGTTAAAACTGAAGGCTAATTACATCACATGTACAGGGTAGAAGCCTTCACTGTCACCTTGAAAAAAGACTTTTAAAACATAGATGCAGACTTTCCAAGAAATGCAGTAATGGTTGGGGAGGTTTACCTGGTGATCATAGTCTCTGATTTCCCCTTGCTCAAGTTCTTCAGTGAGCAAGACCAGGGAGCCGCACTGGTTGCTGGTCAGTGTGCTCCGTGGGAGGTCCTTAGAGCTCAGAGAAGCAGCCTCCATGTTTGCAGAGGGCTTCTTGTTCTCACCAGAGTCTCCAGCAAGGCCTTCTAGGCTGTAACTGAAGAGAAACCACGCAGGTTAGATCCTGAGGAGCTCTCAGCAACCGGTGTCGTACAGCACATAACACTTTCGAGTGTACATCAGAATGCAGTCACTAGCTGAAGCACTCAGAGATATGCTGATGCTACCCCTCAACACGTCACTCTCAACAAACAAGTGCAGATATTAGGGGAGAGATTTATATTTACGCTATGTTCAGAAGAAACAGCAGCACCTTGTGTGACACAAGATGTATAGCACACCACTATCTGTCCTGGACCACCACTCTCCCCCAAAATCAGCACTGGGTTGCTCACCTTTGCAGACATATCCTCTAAATCCATTTAGCACTTGCCACTGCACACGTCTTTGGTACCAACAACGTCTTTCTGCCAAAGCTGCTTTTCCTTTAATTCCTGTTTTTTTTCTCCCCATCAGCCACTCAGTGTTGCTTTATCATTTGCTGATGAAGCTAGCTCTGACCAATGGAGCCAGACACCATCACTCAGTAACACTCGAAACACCAACCTTTGGTGTGCAGAACATGGTAGCTATAAAAGGTCTGGCCAACCTCTGTAGAGACAGCACCTGCTGATAGACAGGTGACATCTACAGAAAATAAAGCTAATACCTTCTCTTTTCATCTTCATAAAACAATTCCCTTTTAAAATGTGACTACTTCCAGCTGATCTTTCTTAGCCCTCATATTCTGCCTCTAATCCTTGTGCTCCTCATGCCAAAACTGAAAAGCCCACTGCCATATTGGGTTAACATGCACATTTTGCAGATTCACACCTCCATGACTAATGTTTAACCTCATGTGCACAAAGCCTGTTGGTGAGAAGCAATATATACCCTAGGTACGTACTCCAGTTTGGGTATACAGAACAACATCAAAATGAGCAAGTAACATAAAGGTTGATGACTTTTTAAAGCAATTTCTGTCTACCCACAAATAATAGTTATGAAGAAACACAATTTATTGACATCAAAGCAGGCAACAAACAACTTGCACCAATGTATGAAAGGGAAAACACACTACAGTTTGCATAGATTAGTTGAACAACCAGAGGAGCTTTAAATTCAGGTAGACTTGAATAGTAATGATTCATTTTCTGCATTTGTTTAGAACCATATTGATAAATATGCAACTTCAAAGCCAAAAATGCTATAAGCCTTGAGGAAGAAGATTTATTGAATTTTTTAAGACTTTTTTTCATGTTGATTAATGAGAAAGAAGCTGGATGAGGCATTTACAACTTAATCTGCTTTAGAAAGATTTTGATTCAACAATGCGTATCAATAGCAGGCACCATTAAAGCTTATTCTAAAACACCTGCAAAGAGAAATGAGTCTCTTTCTCACCGATTATTTAGGGCCCAGGAACATTTTTTCTTCTATCCCAAGATAACAATAACAATATTACAGAGGACAGAAAAAATGCAGTTTGTTGTAACACAAAGAGCTCTGTTCAAAACTGCCATAAAATAGCCATCATTTGGTAACACCGCTCTGTAATTGTTAGCACGTAGATGAAACAGAATTAATTTTGTAACTTAAAGGACAGATTAACTTCTTTCTCAATATCTAGTCTTCAGAAAGAGAGTTTCAATAGCTCTACCCACGCCCAACAAGAGCTGCCAGAGAGAAACAGAGGCTGTAAACTCCATGAGAGTGGCTTCCAGTTATGTTAAAGCATGGCATCAGGTAGAGATCTGACCCACAAGCATTAATTCCAACTTTGGAGCCTTCTGCTGGAGGAGCGAGTCTTGAGTGCCTGGGAAATGTCCATCTGTGGCTACTGGACTGTTTTTTCATTGAAAGCAAAGCCTCTTCGAAGGAGGCTTTCAGTGTGCAGGACGTACAGAAGCACATTGCTAAGCTCCTCACCAGATGTGCTCAGAAAACAACTTTATAGAAAGAACTGCATGGGTTCTAGAACTGTCACAATCATCTGCAGAAAAACATGCCTTGGAATCATCACAGAGCAGAGCAGTTACAACCAAAAGTGAGGTTTTCAAACACCCAAAGCCAACAAAAAGCAGCCATCGCCTTCACCCATACCCCAGTTTGGGACACCCATTACCACAGCTCACGGCTGAAAAAGCAGACCAAGCAAACAGACAAGTGCACACTTCAGCCAGAGCAGCAGAGGAGAAGGCAACGCACGACAAGCTGACAACACAGTTTTTGCAGCACTCGGTTGCTGCTGCAGCACGTTTATTTATACCATACCTTCTACAATTAAAGTCAGGACCCATGGCAGCGAACTGCACACCAGAGGGACACCAGCTCAAACTAGGAACATCGAAAGAGGCAAAGAAAGGAAAAGGGCTGTGATTATTGGCTTCTTACGGCACAGGGGAGTGTTAAAATACTCTCATTTCTGAATAACTTAAAATGAAAACAAACACACACACACAAAAAAAAGCCCTCAGAAATAATGCAGTTGCTAATGTATGTTTCTGGCTGTGAGAACACACCAAACAGGTAGCAGGGCAGCCCATGCTTCCCTCACACCCATCCCACCCTGCCAGCATACAACAGAAACTGTTCCTGGTGGGGAGAGGTGCTTTGGGGAACAGGGCTGAGACACAGCAAAGTCATTTTTGCATAAGTAATCACACAGCCATTGTGTTAGTAATGATTAGTATTTTCTGGTACCTCTCTCCCCACAATCAGAAAAAGAGCCCCTTACAAATATTTAATCACGCAAAGTCTCCTCCACGCAAAATTAATAACTTCAGGCTACACTTGGGAAAAATAAGAGAGGGGAGTTACATTCTTAGAAGCTGCACAGCAAGTCAGTGAAAGAGGCTGGAAGGAAAAACAAGCTCGTCTTGCTGCTAACTCGGGATTCATTCAAATCAGGGTCCTTCAAGGAGTGCTTTGACTAGAAAACCTTTCAAATCCCATACCCCCAAAGAATCCCAAGTTGCACCAGGAAAGACATAAGCAATGCAAATACAGAATGCAAATATTTTGGTTGTCATTTTAAATACTGCTTTTGTTATTTTTTCTCCGCGATCTCATGGGCCAATTGCAGGTTTTGCAAATACAGAGAAATCAATCTTCTTGTCAGCTATGGCATATAAAAGACCTCTAAATACCAGAAAGGCCGTCCAGGAAACGTAAGTCTGAAGGAAATTTTGCATCAGCACAGATCTGCCAAAGCAGTGTTGCACCAGTCCTGCTCCCAGCCCTCCCCCGTGGGCCATGCATGGAGAGGATGTGGCCAGAGCATGCTTTGACCCAACCCAGGAGCCTACAGAATGAGCAGCACAAGTCTAAGTGTCCCTGGGTCATGGTTTGTGAAATGTCAGGAGCCTCAGATGGCACAAAGAAGTGTTTAAAGCCACTGACTGAATCTGTTGCATGTCAAGTCCTTCATTGCTCCCACGCACAGTACAACACTGGAAACATTTTGGAAGTATTTATGGTTGATATTCAGTGTTGGAATTCAGATAATTGCTACTTGCTTTATTAAGGATGTTACATCGGAAGTATCTGTGCTTTGCAACCCAAGCTCTAGGTGCTTACCTAGAAGCTCTCAGCTCAATACCATAAGCACTCCTTATGAAGACCTTCCCATCATACACCAATATTTCAAGTACTTTTTCATGATTCAACTACACCACGTGGCAGAGGGAGGTATAAATGAGGGATGTGGCTAAATACTTAAAAGAAGCACATCCTCATGTTCACAGTAAACACCTCAAACCCCTTTCCACCATCAACCTCAGTCTGCACTTTCAGACCTATGTTCAACCCTGAGCTGGGTCATTAAAACCCACCCAGAGGAAACTAGCTGAAGGCTGACCAAGTATCTCAAGGAAGACATCATCAATGCCTTTCCTTTTCTTGCTCTCCCAAGCCATCTGCTTGTGGCCACGAGACTGCTGGGCTAAGAGGACCCTTGGAGCTGTGCTCACGTTGACTTCCCTTCACTGACCTGTCTGCAGAAGTCAGAAGTTCGTGGCTGCTTACAAACTGAATAGACAACTTCACTCAATAAAGATGCGTACGTTTACACCAGATAGCACACTTTAAAAGATGCCTCTATTTCTGAATGACGTCACGTTATAGTGACAATCTCTAATGCTAAAACTGCAGGGAAGGAAAGCAGAAGAGAGGAGGGACGGGAGCTGTGCATGCATGCAAGATGAAGCCAGGAAGTGGTGCAAGATCTCAGAGAAGAATAAAGATCTTTTGGCAAGGGCTCTGGAAAGCAGAGTCTTCCAGAATTATAATCTTGCTGATGAACCACCCACAATCTGCTGGCAACACCATCAAACTGCACAAGATCATTGCACAGCATGCAAAAAGTCTTTGCAGAAAAAGACTTGGGGAAGAGGAGTGCAATTATAGGAAACAGCCTTGTGTGAGATCTGCTGGAATTAAACTTCAGGCTGCCGCTCCGCAACTGGTGTTAGAGAGGATAACACCAAAATAGTTAGGAAGCCAGAAGAGGAGGACGGAGAATGCTTATGAAAGAACATCAGGACATTATCAGATTTGACTAAACATTTCGGGTTGCCTGTTTGAGACATTTTCTTTAAGTTCAGGGTTTCAGAATATTATGACTCAAGGTCTCCCGTGTGGGAGCTATAATAGTATTAACAGCGACTGCTAAAGAGGTGTTCATTTGCATGAACTGTGAAGATGAGCACTTCCTCCAGAGCAGCGTCATGCAAATAAAGCGGCTTCTTAGAAGTAAAAAAGCACGTTCTTTCTTGTGCCTTTTCTGTCAGAGCCCTCTGCTGAACTGCACAGCACTGCTCAAGCGGCTCCATTTATGCTGATGCATGGTGAGGCTCTCCTAACATTTCTCCCACACGTGGAAATTGGGTAGTCTGTTTAAACACACGTCTCACACGCACGTCAGGCAACCACAGCCGTGTCATGGGAGGTCCTCAGTTAACCTGGTGCAGGAGGAATGGCTGCAGGGGGTGGGGGGGGATGATCAGAAAAGGCCAAACTGCTGAAGGGGAGTGGTGAAACATCTCTTTTTCTGGAACCTGAAGATGTATAAATGTGGACAGTCCACACAAGTGCTGAGTCAGAAACAAAGCGGCCTGTTTCATATGTTAATGGGCAGCTGAAAGGTTGCCTGAGTGAAAGTATGGATGAGGAACTGAAAGTTTGCTATGCGGAAGAAAACCAGAAAACCCATGGAAGCCAAGAAAAAAAACACTTTCTGTTTGTCCAGTAGGTGGTTTTAAAAAACAGCATGCGATTTAACCAGCTGCAGACCTGCAGAGTAACCTGTATCTCTGAGGTTGTTTCAGTGCATCTCCTCAGCAGATGCCCCTCCTGCAAGTCCTGGCACACAGCTCTTGTGCTTTAGGAACAAGTTATGCCCATACTTGCAGGTAAATGGTTATTGTCATACAATCCCAATCTGAGACACGCCAAAGCCTATGTCTGAGACTGCTCCAAACTCTGGAGAGAGGGGCTTGGGCTTGTGCTCAGGGTTAGCAGGGTTGGAGAGGGAAAGCAGCCAAGCAGGATGCGCTATTCAAGCATGGCTGTTGGAGAGGTGGGGACTCCAGGTTCACTAGGGTGACATATGGAGTTAGTAGACATTTAAACACAAAATGGTTAGTCACGTTAGCTGGCTTTGTACCTTCTCCTATGAATGGGAGGCTTCTTTATACCATCCCCCAGAACTCGCATTGAACTGAAAATGAATCATGGACAGCGGTCAGACACTTGGATGGAATAAAATGAACAAATGACAGCTGAAGGAATGCTACCAGATAGACAACCTACAGAGGAAATGGAAGTACAGAAACACAAAAAACAAACACAAAAAGAAGTACTGCAGGAAGCAATGAGTCTCTTTCAATCCTCTCGCATCTCATTTTCCAATTACAGGTAATCTGTTTAACAAATATTGACCATGTTCAATTTAACTGCTGCCCACGACGGGTCAGCCTTAAGTTTAGGTAAGGGCAAACCACTCGACAAAGCTGTTAACAGCCATGGTTAATAAGAGCTCCAGTTTTGCAGCTCTTCATCCATCAGTAAAAAATGCAGGCATTTCTTTTCCTCAGACACCAATGTGAAAAACACTGCATTATTGTTGAAAGACAGGCATCTCAAATCCGCAATGAATGTCAGGAATTACTGAAGGATGAACATCCTTTTGTGGAAGCCTTGTTCGCTTCCTTTGTGTTTTCAATAGCAAAATGTAGACACGGGGATTATCCACAAACAGAGGGGGTGCAGAGGGGAAATAAGCATGTTTTCACAGTTTACTTAAGACGATTAATTTTTCCCTAATCTTCTCTGTGAACAATTTTTTATGCTCATCTCACTTACAAACAGAAAACGTAATACTGGAAAAGACCAAATCCTACAAAAGATGGATTTCTTTGTGTGTAGGCTTCTTGCATCCCACCCTAGCAGGCTCTGTGCTGGCGACAGGGCTGTTCCTGGTGGGACTGGGGGATGGACCCAGAAGGCTTCTCCTGCTGCTCGGTTGTTAGTGTTCCTCTGTGCAGTACAGCTGTGCTCCATGTCTGGGTCTGGTGGCAACTCCCTCTTTTTTTAGCTCATCTTATACTACTGAGTGCAAACTTCCCAGATAAGGGGTGGGATGGGGCAGCACAGGCTTTAACCTTAGCGAAGGTTCATGCTTCACGTAGTTTCATTTCAAAGATTTGCAGAAGTCAAATTACAGTGAGGGCTTTCCACTCTTTAAGTGGAAAAGTATCTATCGCACGTGAAAGAAATGAATAAGCACGCACTCCAAATTTAACTGCCTTGTCTGGAAGCCACTTGTTTGGGCTCCACTTCCTTGGTATTTCTTTTTGCTCACTAAGCAACCAGAACCTCAACGTCGCAACAGCCATGTATGAAAAAAAAACAACAACCCAAAGATAAAAGAAATCAAAGCAAAATAAAAACAAGTAATTCAAATTCCTTCCAAACAAAAACATAAAGCCAAATGGGAATCAAGTTATCAGCAAAGGTCTTCCAGTTTTTCTTTTCTAATTGACCTGTGTGACAGATATCCTTACGTAGTGGCAGCTGCATCAAGGAACATATGAGAATAATTACTGCTCCTTTACTGAAATTGTCTTACATTTACGAGTGTATTTTCCCATATCAGAAACCGTCTCTGAACTCTGATGCAGAAGAATTTAACCCCATCTGTTAAGAGTTAGCAGTAACTGCCAGCTATGCAGTTTATTACCATCACAAATCCTTACATAACAGGTCCTGCACTGAAAAACAAATCTTTCTAAATGAGCTTGTGAGCTTATGGACTCATGCTGCCATAACCCTGCATGTATACCTGACACTGACTCTTCTGTAGCTTTAAAGTATCAGTATTGCCTAATCCATTGAAATATTGGGAATGAAGAATGGAGCCAAAAATAAAAAAGGTGGCAGAAGTAAGCAAATAATAATTATAGTAAGAAATTGTTCACCCTGTATTTTAAAAGCCTGCTGCCCACCTACACAGCGACGCTCAGCTGGTACAGGCAGCCTGGGAGCAACGCCCTGATTCCTGCTCTGCATTAAAATACATGAAAGTCAATGGCCATGCTTTCCCTAGTTTCAGCGTGGATCATCCTGCAGCCCAAACAGTGCCAGCAGCACAGGGCATGGTGATGAATGAAATGCAATTACATTCTTAGTCTGCATCTTCTTTTTCCCCCACTGACATAGAGGATTGAAAAATAAAAGGGAAAAGGAATTATCTTTCCTGGAGGCACGGTGGTGTGTTTGATGGGACTTACTGTCCATGAGAGAATCAAGTAGGAACCAATTCCTTGAAAATGTACTGGGAGTCCAAAACGGACCACACATCTCTCCACCACATATCTCTTTTTAAACCTTAGAGCCCATTCTATCTCTTCATATACTCAATGAGATTTAACACTCCAGTTACTCCTCTAACAGATCTTTTCTTATAAAAAGAAGTGGTGATGTTTCAAACTTAAGATCTGTCCTGGGTATCTAGAGAGAGGCTGTAAGAAGGAAGGGGACAGACTGGAGGTCTGTTGTGACAGGAGAATGGAATATGGTTTCAAACTAAAAGAGGGGAGATTTATTCAGGATTTAAGGAAGTTTTTTTTACAATCAAGGTGCTGAGGCACTGGCACAGGTTGTCCTGTCCTTGGAAAGACTCAGTGTCAGGCTGAACAGGGCTCGGAGCACCTGATCAGCTGTAGGTGTTCCTGTTCATTGCGGGCAGTTGGACTAAATGACGAGACCCTTTTAACTTGAAAGATTGTATGATTCTTTGATTTCCATTTGCTCTAATAAACTTTGAGTTACTCCTTCTGTCCTACGGAAACCTAGAGTGTTCTATATGTATTAAGAACTTTCAACCTGAAAGTTAAAGATATATATATATCTTTTATTATTTAACATATATATATATATATATATGTTAGGAGGCTGTTTTCACTCTTCAGAGGTAAAAAAAAAAAAAAAGTTTTGAGGAGTGATCTCCATTGTCAGTTTCATCACACTGAGTCCAAAGCTCAGATAAGCCCATATGACTGGATGCAAAGCAAAAAAGCAAATCAGGGCACCTCTCTACTCACCTCCTCTGATTGATTTCTGTTTCACTGGTGGCATTCTTCCCTGGCCCCCAGCTGTGGCGTCGGAAAGGCGACAGCGGCCGCATGGAGTTTCTTGAGACGGAGGAAGGAGCAGGCACGTCTGTGATACTGTCCAGCTCCTCTTCCTTCTCTCCCAAGCCAGCGAGTTCACCCTCTCCTCCCTCCACAGCCACCATGCTCGTGCAGCTCCCATCCAAGCTGCGCCTGTCCTTGGGCTGTGCAAAGCTCACCGCAGGTGGGAAGGGCAGGGACGTGTCGCTACCCAGGGATGAGTTCCTCTCCAAAGACACAGTGTCATCAGCAGAGGAGCTGGAGCTGGTGACATCTCCTGCAGACTGTTCCTCTTCAGGCTGCTGCAGGGAAGAAAAACAAAGATGAGTCTTTATCTCTGTGTTATCACACAGCAACTCCTATTCTCGCCATTTCAAGCTGAACCTATTATCAGCCACAGGGTCACAAAGCTGCCAAAGATGTCCCAGGTGTTAAAGATGGAGAGAGATGAAACTGGATCATCGTGGCTCCCCATGTCCAATGCCAGTCTCTCCTGGATGACAAGGGGCCAGTCTGCAGCTTATAGCCATGAGAGCTTGAAGGCAACAACACACCAATCTGCTGCAATATGTGGTGAAAAAGGAGCAATTAATCAGTTGTAGGAAACAGACACAAAAGTAAAAACTTAATTCTTCAACCCCCGCTACTTTCCATTAAGCAAAAAGTTAATGCCAGGGTTTGCAGTATTTCTTCAAATCCAACTGTAATTGAAAAATACTGTTCTATGGGATCAGCCACACTTTATTACAGGCCTCCATTCATACCGCAATTTTTGGTTTACTTTGCTCCAAAAGCAGTAAGTGGAACCCAAACTGGTTCTCTTTGGCAAAAGGCCACATGCTGACAATACAGCCTAGAAAGAGCCTATGATTATTCTGTGTTCCCCGTGGCTAGGGCAAAAACACAAGCATGTATTTGACATCACCTTCAGTCTGAAATGGTGTTTGCCCCAAGAGACTGACGTGGGAAGTTTCAATTTATTCTCCTGCAGGGCCCTGCACTGTATCATTTGAAATAATAATAGGCAGAAATGAGCTGTCAGATCATATATAATGGACTATTCACCAAAGCCACAGAAGCTAATTGTCCTCAAATAGCAAGCTGGGCTGTCAGCAAAAGCTGAGTATTCGAGGAGCTGCAGTCTATTTGGCAGAACACAACATCCTGTTCTGCGAAGGGCAATGGGCACCACAACCCACATGGGAGAAGATGAGCAGCATCCTCATCTCCCATCAAGCCCAGCATGGTTAGATGCTCCAGGCACTGCTATCTCATGGGCATACAGCATATGGTAAAAGCTTCCTGTTAAACTGAATAAAAACACACTGCAGTGTTCATAAAGCGTTCTGACCCAACATTTCACAATGTAAACGGAAGCCCTATTTCATTTTTGGCTCTTTTTTATTCTTATTTCAGTTTAACAGGTAGACAATAATGTTCCTAAGGTGGTGCCAATGAATGCTGTCACACTACTTACCCTCTCTCATCCATCAAAAAAGAAAAAAAAAAGAGGAACACAGCATGCACAGCACAATCCCTGCTTTCACCACTAAACATTAAATGACCACTAAGAATACACCCAAAGGCATACATTACATTGGTAAAGAACATCAAACATTAGCCACAAATGTATGTAAATTGTAGTAAATTTACCATAAATTTAAATTATTGGATTTGACACATTTAAATAGGAAGTATAGGTTAAAGCAAGGGAGAACAGAAAGGCATACCCTGCAAAGTTTTTGATCGTGTTTGGCATTGTTCAAGATTATCTGATATTTGTGTGATTCAGGATGAGAGCTTAGCTTAAATCCAGACAAATTAAGCAGTCATTATGTGGATAACACTCCTTCAGTAGAGGAAACAGCCTGCTTTGCCTTCCTGAGACACAGGAAAATACTGTTAAGACATCAGGGCAGCACAGCAGGAGGGATGACAACATGCCAGCTGTGCAGTGGAATGATGGGATGGTTTGGAAACATTAAACATGGATGCAAATTTGGTGAAAATATGGCAGAACATTAAAACATAGGATACCTTTGCCCCAGAGTAAAAAGATTTTTTTATTTCCTGGATGAAAAATAATACTGTTCCAGTTGAAAATGCAGAACAAAAACTGCTTCCCTAGCAGGGATGATTTAGAATTTCTCTCACAGCTCAGAAAGAGGATTGAAACTGCACAATGTATTTGCCTAGTTTGAGTTTTAACCTTGAGCATCCAACAGAGTACAGAGCACAATAAACACTTTCCTTGAACTTGTGGCCCATGCATTTACTATAAAAACAGAACTGTCTTCACTTAAACAATGTATTCTGTTCTGGTTTTGAAACAAATGAAAATAGTGAATACGAAGGACCAGGACTCTGTCTGGAAAATGCCAAGTGTGGCAGACACACCTAAGAAACATCTGTATTGTAGCCAGTTCTGCCAAACATCAGCTAGCTGGCCACGTGTCAGTAAACAGGCATTGCTGTTTAATCCTATTTGTGTCAGAAAACACCCTGCTTGCAGAATGGAAATGTTTTCTAATTCTTTTCCTAAAAGAATAACAAAGCATTAAAGAAATATTAACTTTCCTCAAGCTACACTTGGTGCACTGCACCTCAGTTAATTCAACCTGTAATTACGACAATAAAATTGATGTGTTTGCAGATATGCTAATGGACACATTCTTTGCTGTCAAGCAGTATTTAGTGAGAAACAAGTAAAAAACAAAACAAAAACAAACAAAACAAAACAAACAAACAAGAGGTAAAAATCTAAAGAGCTTTTTGGGAAAGAACATACGTCCTTCCTTCCTGGGCAGCGATGAGAGAAATCAGTAGGATGGTACAGGGCTTCAGGAGAACTTCAACTAAAACCCTTCATCTATCAGAGGTCCTGAGATGTTCTTTCTTATTATTTTCTTGATGACAACAAGCAGAACACTGAGAGATGAACTTACTCTGTTCTCTGATCTTCCACATGACAAAGGCATGAGTGCTGTTACAGCATTTTAACAAAAACAACAAAAAGAAAACAAGTAAGACCTTGGCATGCTGAGCTTTATTTGACATCTCACTATATGAAGGGAGTCAAATTGTTTGGTTGGCTTGACACATAATTGAACAGAGTATTTTTAAATTCAGATTTACCAGTGGCTCCAGGATGCCCAAAGTTAACCTTGGAAGTGGCATCCTAGAAATTATTTACCATCGTGTTTACAATTTGGAGTGGAGCAGCTTTCCCTCACTGCAAGCCTTTTTCTTCAAGCTTTAAGTTCTGAAGGCTTGTTTTCTGCTTTAGAGAGAGAAACAACATCTCCAGGAAAATAAATGCAAAAAGAGATTTATGGATTTGTGTACTTCCCGGATCAACTCAAAGTGGAGGCAGAAACTAAACATTAAGCTTCAACTCCTTTCTCTGCCAATGAGCTGCAGGTCCCTGACTTCCCAAGTCCCTTGCAGGTGAACCACTTCCCAAGGGGTGCCTTGAGAGAGTTCCAAGTAACACTGAATTTCAGTGGCAGGTTAAAAGTTAAGATGAGCAAAGCCGATGGGCTACGCCCCAGGACGTTGCCAGATGATTGTGAGAAATGACCTCACGCATCATTAATCATCCAAGAAGGAAAGGGTTGCAAAGTCTGCCCAGACGGCTGGGTAGAGACCGAGAAGGAAGAGGAAGATGACGAGGACGTGGGAATGAAGCACTGACGTCAAACAAATAAATAAATAACTGAGACCTCATGTTGGACATGATTTTTGGATTTCTGCAACGGCCTCTTCAGTCTGGAAAGAAAAAACAAGAAGTCGGGTTCTGAAGCTGTAGCTTTCTCAATCCAGGAGTTGATGCTATGCAGCTCAGCATGCGTCACTCCGAGAGAAAAAAGGAGACAGTGAGGAGGCGGCGATGAGAGCCCACAGCTCACATCAGGGACACTGCAAAGCACCTGCAGATTTCATGACTCCACAGACCCTAATTTGTCATGGTCTGGGGATAGAACCAGGGCTTAAAAATCCATGCATTTCAACTTATCTTTATGGAAGCATCCCAAAGACCCTGGACAGACAGTAGCTCATTCCTTCAACATTTATTTAATGTATATAGCAGTTAAGAGATGAGTGGCTTGTACAATAAATAAAAAAAGACAAAACTCTAATAGATAAAAGATCAACTGGTGCTCCATACAAAGGGAAAACAAGAACAGGACCAATAATAACAATAGCGGTAATGATACTGAAAGGCTTGAGATAGAACTTCTCAATTAAATAAGCAAATTGCAGTACTTGATATAACAAATTGAGCACTATCAATATATCTTATGGTATTTTCCAGGAAAAAAAAAGATTCAGTCCAACAATAATGCTAATAGTTAATAAAAATACTTAAAACCTGACATTTCCACTGGCTGTACTCAGTAGCCTAGAAGAAAGGCTGACCTAAGAAACAAGCCCACAACACTCAATGGGTCCTTATGTAAAGAACTGTAACTTTAGAAAAGGTATTCAGACAAATTTGGAGAAAGGAGATGGGGAATGGAGTTAGTCAGCAAAGCAGAGACAAATAAACCAACTGACTGGGGCTGTGATTAGCTTTGAATGACTTCCTAAACTAAACTTACAAACCTTTTGAACTTTACCCATTTCTAGATGAAGCCTGCAATCCACCAAATGATGAGAACGATGCACGGGCTGCCAAATTAAGAAGAGGTTTCCTTTTCTACAAAGAAAATTTCCTCACTCTACCCTTTCTTTATCGACAATTGAAGATCCAATTCTCCAGCATTTTTCTTTTCCCTGTGGCACTGCCATTACTTTGCCCTACCTATCCTTCTTAATTTTTGCTTCGTACACAATTTTTGCTTTGGAGAAGCAAACTTTCCACATAAAAGAAAGGGAAAAAGCTAAAGCTCTGTACGTTATAAAATGTACTGTGTTCTCACAGCACTATTCTCCCACGCATCCCCACACAACCATTAAATGAGGCTCAAATGACAAAGTCTGCTGTTGTAATTCGTTCTACACAAGCAAATTGAAGACAGTCTTCTGCTCTGCCAAAAAGCTTTATATTCTCAGAATCCAGGGTCCCCCAGCTCTGAGAGTAAGATGGGAAAGGGTGAGGCTGGTGAGCTCTGTGCCCTGCCACATGCATTAAGAATGACTTTACTGTTCATTTATAGCACATGAGATCACTTAGCCCAGACTGTGGTGTTTCCCGTCCTGCTGGAAAATATTCACCATCATCTGATTTGATTTAACCAAACATAATTTTGTTTCATTAAATATATTTCTCTGCAAGCAAGTGTGAAACCTACTCTAAAAATTTAGTTTCTCAGAGCAAGAACTGCATCTGCTCGAGGAGGTAGGTTTGAGCTGGTTAAAGCCATGCAGAACCAAAGCAGACTGTGACCATCATGGTGGCTGATCAACGGAGGCTTGTGTCCATTCTGCCCCATCTCCTGTGTGCTTTCTCATCATCTACTTATTGCAAGGAGCACAGAAGTATCAACTGCAAGCAAGAAGGTCTTTAAAAGGCAAAAGCCAACTGTCCCCTGAACATCTTCGGGCAGCCCCGATGCAGATGGCAGAAGGGCAGTGATGAAGTGAGGCATTTTCTGCTCAGGAGATTGGTTCTGTATCTCAGGTTTTACCCATTCCTCCCTCCTCTTCTCATCCATGAGCAACACAAAGGGCACAGAGATGACTAAGGTTAGTAATGACTTCTGTTGTTGATTTTAAGCAAACTTGAAAACATTTTCCTTCAGCTTGCACGCAAAAAGGCATTAGAGGTATGTTGCCCTGGAAACAAAGCTATTCCCTGGAATTGGCCTTAACTATTTGGAACAAGTGTTTCCTTCCTATTAAGGGAGTCACACTGAATTTAAAGAAAAACACTAGTTCTTCTGAGAATTACAGTATATGATTCTGAACGTGTCAGCGCAGAGGTTATGTTTGCTGGAGAAAGCTCTCTGTTACATTAGGTAAAGATGGCTTCCACACCATCCGTGCAGTCATTAATGACCTTGCAAGAAAATCCGCTTTTTCAACTATTTAACGTCTGATTTACTTTTGTGCAGTCACAATTGCTTTCATCTATTCAACATCAGGGTTGCACAGTGTATGTAAATGCACCCCTTGAACTGCTGCATCTGAAGAGGGGATCAGCTACCCCCCCATCAATGCCATTCCAGGACAATCCCTTCCAGGTCTCTAACTCACCAACAAAATCAAAACAATAAGACTGCAGTATGAATTTATAGAATCAGGCCTTGAACCTTTTTTTACCCGTATCCCAATCAGACTTTCCTACCTTTCCAAAGACAAGATCTTCCATCCCATCACCAGGCAAGGAGAAGAAGTCAGACTCGCTGCCAGACTCTCTTTTAAGGACACCCTGTGATGAGGCACAGACACTGCTCAGCCCATCCTCCAAGAAGTTCTCACACTCTGTGGGAGCAAAGCAGAAAAAGTTATGGTCTGATGCTTTCTGTAGCATTCAAACCACCAACTCATATACACTCAGTCAATTCAAGAGTTTAAATCAATAGCAAACACAGCTTTATAAATTGAGTTCACCTCTTAAAAACAGGACAAAATTTTTTTTTAATTTATTCAAGAGTTAAAAACTCATTTTTTTGAAGGCTAGGAATGCACCACTGAAGTACATTGCACAAACAACTCTGCATTAAACAGACACGAGCATATAAATAAACTGATATGCTACATGTCATTAGCTCACACTGAACATAACAGGATATTATTTTTCCTATCGACTGCAGACTGCCAAATTAGATTTGTATTCAATAAATATCTAAGTCAACAATATTAACTTTCTCAATTAAAAATAATTAATTTCCTCTAACATTTAAATGCCAAGGTGCTTTTGAAATGCTCATCAGTCCATTAGTTGATTGCTTCTTCTATATTTCCCACTGGAAAAGTAACAGTAAGGCTTCTATGACAAGTTTTACTTTTTAAAGATTCAAAAATTGGGCACTTATTTCAATTTCACAAGCTTTCGTAACTGCTGACATTTAAATCTAAGCATATCGCATCTCTTCCTTCCATTTCAAATACTTCCAGCTGTTTGTAGCAGGGTGATGAGTAGCACAGAAGTGCACCCCAGCCATCGAGAAAGCCCATTCCTTCCAAAAACCTTAAGGGCTATGTGCCTGCATCCATAATGCCAATATATCATTTCACTTTTTTTCAGCCTGCGAGCAGAGGTATTAATGACAATTTTGGCATTAACTGAACATTCTTTTCTCCCAGTTAAGAATACTTGCTGATTATTAGTATTTAAGGGGGGGGGGGGGGGGGGGGGGGGGGGAGTGTTATTTTTCAACCCACTGTACCTAAACAAGACGCCTCCAAAACACATTTAGCTTCTTCAAAGGAGCCAGGGCAATAAAACATTTATTTGTTCTTAAATAATAGCCGATAAACTCCATCCTTGGCTGTGGCAGGCTCGCACATCAACACAAGGAATACAGGTTTGGGTTGGGTAGCTCAAAGCCACTTTTTTTCTCTTCCCTGTGGTAGGGATGGAGGCAAAGGTGCTGCCCCTGGGCCATGAGGATGGTGAAGCTGGCTGGAAACCCCATCACCTCCCTTCTGAGGAGTTTCCACGCCGGGGAGAACTGGAAAAGCACTTGTTGGAGAAGGAGCAAGTGTTCCCTCAGCCTTTTCCCCATTTGGTAAACCTGGAAAATCTGAACTGCTTTTCCATAATCGAGGGGGATAAGGGAGAGAAGAGAGAAAGGAAAGAAAAAAAAAAGAAGGAAAAAAAAAGAAAAGAAAAAGAAAAAAAGAAGGGAAAAGCAAAGTTGAGACAGAGCAGCTGTAAGGGAGCGGGCCAGGATGCAGCCAGCTGGCCAGCCGGCAGCTGGCAGAGCTTGTCCAAGCCCAGACTGAAAAACAAAGGAGCTCGAGCCACGTTCCAGTGGAAAATGAGCAGGGAAGGTCCAGATGCACCAACGAACGGATACCTCGCCCAGCCGATAAATCACAGCAGCAGTGAGAGGCCCGGCAGGAGCTAACGAGGGACAGTGAGGGGTGGGCCGGGAAGGCAAGGAGGAGCAGAGAGAGGTGGGGGAACCCCACATCTCCCCTCATCTGCACTGAGGTGTTCATCTCCAAGTGTTGACTCTTACCTCACCTTGGGTTGTTTCAACAGGACCTGAGAGTTTTCCCCCCCATGTCTTTTCCCAGTTTGTTGGGCTCGCTCTGCTGTTTTGAACCACGCACACATTGCACAATGCTGACCTCTGTCTCTCAGTTGCTCCCACCCATGACCCTCCAAGCCCTGCTGACAGCACTGTCACAGCACTGGGGCATGTGGACCAGCCCCCATCACACTGCACTCACCTCATTTATTGCATTACTGCACTTATCCAATTGTCTGTGGAGTTGCATGCAGTAAGGACATGATGGCAACACACTTCTCCACATGATACAGAAAAAGTTACACAGTAAAAAGCCCTAAGATGAAAATTTTCAAACTCCTTTACATACATTTTCCAAAGCCTCGTAGCCTCCAACATGGGGCTGAGCCTTCTTATTCCATACTGATAGCTAAGTAGCTGCAATGCATCTCCAAAGCACGTGCAGAAAATGAGAAGCTACAATTCCTGAAGTTTTCCTCCAAGATTTGAAGACTGTCTCCTTACAACTGATTACTGCAGGACTATTCAAGCAGGTGAAAAAGCTGTAATTCCCTTTCAAGTTGTGTACTTTCGCATTTGTCATATTACAAAGGTGTCAGGGCATGACTACAGTTGGACATGTGAGCAGTCATTACATTATTTCTGGAATGACAGCACTTGCAGAGCCTGAGCTCTTCCTGCTGCTGCAGTCAGACAAAAGCACATTTCCCTTGTCACCTTCAAACTTGCCTCAATGTATTATAGACATGTACTACTGTAATTATTAATTTATGTCTGCAGATATAGCTGATTATATACTACATATATTTATATAGCATAATATTGTATTAGATAATAAGTATATAACTAATATTGACACATATGACTGCGTGATTATAAATTCAGCAAGTCAAATGAACACATGTAATTTTGCAGCCAAATGGAGCACAAAAAGTCCAAAGCATAAAAACATCATACATAAACTCAAGGGATGCAGGGAAATAATTAGTAAATAAGCAGTGTGATGATACTGCAGGCTCTCTTGTAAAACACTTGCAAAATAGCTATTAACTGATCATGACCACCCTAACCTGTAATTCACAGCATTTTTTATTATTATTATTAAAAAAAAAAAAGAGAGAGAGAGAGAGAGAAAAGAAAAAGGGAAAAGGGAAAAAGAAAAAAAGAAGAATGGCTTATTTCACTTCAATGGGAGCGGGGACTTCTAGCTGGAACCTTCAGGTCAGTCACCCAAAATGTCACTTCATAGCCCACACTGTGAAAAGATGGGGTTTGAATTTCAATTCAGTAGTGACTTAATCCCTGTTTTTCTTTCAAGCATCTCAGACAAACTGAAGGAGATTCAGGTGAGATTTCTACTTGTAATGACAGTAGAACAAGTACTCAATGAAAAGTCCAAGCAAAGTCTCTATTCAGAGCACTGGTAAATTACAGTATTTGTTTTGAACACACATGATTCAACGAAAGGAAATGCTTTTTTTTCCTATCTTGGACACGAACCCCTCTTTGAAACTTGCCAGACGAGATTTTCTGTCCCTGCGGAAGAGACAGAGAGCACCCGCCAGCATGCAGGACTGGTGGGCAGGGTGTGGGAACGATGGCTCTGAACTGCCTTTCTGTTTCCTGAAGTCTGGAAATCATGGGAACTTTTAGGAAAAAAATAAATAAATAAGCAAAAAAACCCATGAAGTTGCTAGTCTTCATCTGAATATGGATTAAGAGAATTTTAAATTTTGGGCTTTTTTCCTTTTATTATATTATCATTTTGACTAGAAAACGTGTCTGTTTTCTCCATCACACGCCTAAGATCTGATAGAAAACTGAAGTACTGAAACATTTCAAGCGCACAATTAAGAAGGTGACACACCACTCAGCTCACTGCAAGCACTGCAACTCTGTACTAACAATGACTCATGGTAGAGTTGTTACATTTTCTTTAGCTTAAATATTTTTTTTCCATTGAGGTTAGGATGACCAAAAAAAAAAAAAAAAAAGAAAGAAAAAAAAAGAAAAGTCGAGGAAAGCAACAAGGAGAACAAGAGGGATGCTCTACTGAATGCATGCTGGCCAAGAACCCACAGCTTACCTGGAGACTCTCCTGTCCGCTTGCGCTCCAGCAGCGAAGAGTCAGGACATGGCTCCAGTGAGCACCAGCTTTCACGGTTTATCTGAAAGAAAAGGCAATAGCAAATTAAAAAAAGAAAAAAAAAAAGCTGCTTTTGCTATCATCTCCATTAGCCTCTTCTGCAACTTAATTCTGCATCAACCAGTGGATATATAGTGATGGCTTAATTCCATTATAATAATAATAATCGCAAAAGTAATTTACCATTATTTTCTTCAGTATCACTAAACAAAGCAGTACAATATGCCAAAAACTGTGTTTCTCTGTGGAAAGTATGATGGAGAAGTGGCTCCTACTCAAAGCAGGAGTTCAGAGAAAGGATGAGCCAGAGTTTAAGCTACTAGTGGAGGACTCAAGAAACCTGGCATCAGTTCCCACATCCATTTGTAGTGGGACTGCAGGCAAGATTCTCCCCTACTTTCTCAGTTTACTATCTAAAGAATAGTAATTTCTTACTACCTATACTGCTCCAAGTATAATTACCTTAAAGATGGCAGGGAGCTCTGATAATGTAGAAATGAGGGCTACAGAAGTGTCCAAGTCATGGTGAGAACCAGAAGCACTTTGTACATCTTCCTTCACATGTTTGCATTAACTGCAGTGATGACTGTGTTAGAAAATCCCATTTTAACACTGAAACATCACATGCTTTATTTCAACATCAGCCTTATCATTTCACCCTGCTCCTCATCCTGCCCGTAACTTCCAGTCTTTCAGTAGGGATGACTGATCTGCGCTCAGCCTTCTTCCTGTGCTTTACTCTTCCTCACTTCGGTTCTTTAGTCCAACTTCTTGACCCTGAAGTCTGCTGGATTATCCACGGCCCTTGGCTCACCCAACACACGTTTCTCACTGCTTTTGTCTATAACTGGTCTGGAAACCCCTTCACTTTCTCGTTTTCAGCAGTTTGGCTGTTCTTCCTAGATGAACGTGTTTTCCAAACACAAACCCCATTGAGACCAAACCCAAAAGTTGTTTCCCCTCCCACCTGGCTGCTCCTCACTTGCTTCAACACACAGGGTCTCAATGTTCTAGCTAAATAGCTGCTCAAACAGATGACTTGTCTTACTTCACATAACAAATGTTTCATCTCCCCTCGCTTTGGCTTTCCTTTCCCTCTTCTCTGACAGACAGAATTTTTGCTTTTTTGCCTCTAACCTGTCACCAATTTTCCTTAGTCATCCTGCCCCTCCTCGCCAGACTCCTATCCCTTATCCCAGGACCCTTCTACTTCTGATGCGGCTCACTGCTCTAAGAACCCACCTTCCTCCTCCTCTTCTCATGAGCTGATGAGCACAATATTGCTGTCCCAGCCTGGCCTGCACCCACTCTGCAACGGAGAGTCTCCCTCCAGGGCCTCTGTTGAGCTCCCAGCAAAGCCAGCACTCCCCCAAGACCTGTCGGCTGCTTTCTGCACTACATATTTCTTGATCAGGTTTTGTCTCCCTCCATACTTCTGTGATGACAAAATGGGGTTGGAAAGGCCTTTGACAGATCACTTAGTCCCTTTGTGCTGCTCCAAGTCAAGCTTGGCTACAGTCTGAGAGGCCTTCATGCAACACGCCTGTAAAATCCTCCAGCAGAGAGGATGCCATGACCTTCCCAGCCAGCAGCTCATGCTCAGGAAGGTCTGAGAGGAGAAAAATGAGTTTCCTAGGAGAGCCAAGGGCCTCATGCTCTACCAGAGTGAAGCCTCAAGGTGAGTCAGTGCACAGTCCTGGGCATCCCTCCCTGCTTCCAGGTATTCCACAACCTGGTTTTCTTCACATTAATTGCTCCCTGCCTCTGCTCATTGAATCCTCGTATACATTAATATAAGACCCCGTCAGACTCTCCTATGCATACACATCTAATGTCCTTTCCTGCACCACTGCTCAAACACACATGCATACTCATTCTCTCTCTTCCCTGCAGCCCCACACCATTTCACCAGTTGCACACACACGTGGGCTTCAGTACAGCACCTTCATCAGCAGATAGTCACAAATACATTATCAAAGGGTGCGGAGTGAAAGAGACAGCGGTAAGGCAGTCTGAAGCTCAATAAAGGCTTTCTTTAAAGTAAACAACAAAAAGAAGGATTGCTCATTTTCTGAAGTGACAAAGACATTAAGCTTTAAGTGTTGCATAGACAGTGGGTCACCTTTCTGATTGTTTCAAGTGGAAGAACCAGCCTGTTCACAAGGCTCAGGGGTACCTAACCTCAGCGATTAAACATCACCACAGAGTCTATACATATTTTTCAGTCTTAGAAGAGCTGTAAGTCAATGAACATCAGAGTAATATTATTTTCTCTTGAGCCAGAGCACAGCCCAGACATTGAGTCTGAACATACATGGGAGGATAAATGCAAATTTGCTCAAGTCCACACAAATGAAGGAATGATCCATCTTGATATAAAATCAAATTCTGCTTCCTTCTGAATGGTTTGCACATTACTCCTTCCTGAATACAGTGAGTCTCATTCTTACTCTTACACTGATGTTGCTCCATCAAATTAATGGAAACTACACTCTTGGTTTATATTAACATGCACTGCTGGAAAATGATAATGAAGCACTCTATTCAATAATTATCAGAAAGCAAGCAAAGAATTAGAAGATTCAAGACTGTTTATAACCAGTTGACTGTGGTAGAACACATTAAATTAGGCTGAATTAATGTTATATTTTTTCCTTTAATAGAACCAGTTGAGTCATTCCCTGAAAATGCATTATAGACATTGGCATTTTTTCAAAAAAGATTTGAATATTTTTCCCATTACCCAGCCAGCTCTATCCTTTGCCAAGTATTGAAAACGTCTGCTTTTTTTTTTCTAGAAAAAACAGTAATGAGAAAGTAACACTGAAGTTTAAGGTGCTCTTTCAAATGTACACGATTATGCACAAAATGAAGCATTATGAAGTATTTATCTCAGCAGCCCGAATTCAGGAATAATAATAATCACCACCAAAACACTAACAAAGGAAACCACTACTATACATAAGCATTCCCGATGCCAAAAAGAGACCAGACAGGATTTGAGGGAGGTTTACTGTGGCTCTCAGGAAACTGGGTGGTCCACAGATACCGAAAACACAAAACCCATCATACACTGCAGAACACTGAGTACTGCATTCCCTTCTCAGCAGCTGAACTAAGGGTGCAGACAGCATGGGCTGCAGGGAAAATACCATCATAAAAGCACCTGATCACCAGGGTGGGGGGATGTACTAGTATGAAATAATCAGAAATGAGGTTGCTTTGGAATTTTGCAGACATGTGAAACTCATACATAACAAAACTATTCCTCCCTTCTTCCCTTAGCCCTCGTTCAGCCACAAGAGGAGCTTGACAACAGGACCTCAGGCTGACGGCCACAGAAGACAATAAAAAAACCCCTTGCTTTCCACTATGCCCACACTGATTATAGCCTATTGCTGCTGGGCATCCCACATCGCCGTGGTACGAGCAGAGAGGATGCAGTGATCAGATGGCAGAAGGCAATAAGAAACAGTCCCTGGGAACAGGGCTTCAATATGCAACATTTGAAAGCATGCCAGGAGAGAACCAGTTATTTTTCCATGCCGAAGCCTGTGTTTATCTGCAGCTCAGACTCTGAATGAATCATGGGAGCATGTCCCCAGGCACCAAAAAGTGAATCCTGGAGGATTTTCTGTGCGCCTGTGAAACACTAGCAGACCGAATGTCCAAAGAGGGCTTCAGGACAACAGCTGGGGCTGCAGGCAGCAGACAGTTGTGCTGTTCATTCTGGGCACGCACGCCTGTATTTCCTGAATCTCAGAGACATTTTCCTGCAGACGTTTAATTCGAAACTCGACGTGACTTAGTACAGAAGCCTCTTTGCATAAGAAAAGGACAGCAGTAGACAATCTGCGAGCCAAACAGGCCGCGATGTTCTCCATCATGTGGGAGCTATTAGTGACCGCCAGCCTCTATTCCCCCTACTTCCTATTCAGCATCTCCCCGGGCTCTTCCTTCCTTTCCCCCCGCGCACCCATCTGTCCGGGGGAGTTCTCTAACCCTTTCCAGCCCTCTCAGAGTCTGCCCACCAGAATCTGTTCCTCCTCCTCAGATGACATTTCAAAGTTGCCTCTCCTCACTTCTGATGCGCTGGCTTTTGGGGACAAGTTGTCACGCACTTCACAGCCTCCTGCAAGGGCCTGCCCCCATATGAGAGCTTCCCTTCCAAGGCAGGCACTGGAGCTTCCCAAACCTGCCAGGCCTTCCCGTAACCGGGAAGATTTAGATGGGGTGATAACCATAGCAAAGCCTTTTTCTTCCTCCCTCTGGTTTCATCTAAACTCTTCTGACAGCGCTTCCATTTCACAACAGGAACACACTGACCTCTCAGGAAATCTCCTGCTTTGAATGTTTGCACTTGTCACCATCACAGTTACCCGCATAAATCAGCACCAAACATCCCTGAGCAGAAGGAACATGATTTTAACTTTTGTTTCCTAGTAAATCTCTAGAGATTCATCTTCCTTCCACATTGTTTTAACTTTGTCCTAATTTTATAAGTTTCCATTTCTCTCTTTTTTTCTTTTCTTTTTTTTTTTTCCAGCTTCCAATCTAGCATAAAGGAAAACATTTAATAGAGTAATTTGAGCTTGCTTGGTGTATCATTAAGTACTTGTGCATCATACTGAGCAGTAATGGACATTAGGAAAGATTTGAATAACCTATAGAAGAATTAGAAAAGCAAAAAATTAAACTTATTTCTTTAAGTGCAATTATAACTAATCTGTTTCATAATCAGAAATGATAAAACTGTTTCAAAAGTTTTAATGCAAATCTAAACTTTTCTTTAGGAACTTTCCTCCAAAAAATTCCTGTAGAATACTCTTTTCAACATTTCTTCTAACAAACTTCTAACTTTACAGCTTCATTGGTAACAGAATAATCTCATTGTTGCCTTTTAATTCCTGAACTATGAATTAAAGCTAATTCATCCCCTTCAAAAAAAAAAAACCCGAAACACCTTTTAAGATCCTGCAAAACTCTTCAAAGAGCAGTGTGAGGGACAGGGCACCTGGAAAAGGATTTCCACCATCCTCCTTCAGCAGCCACTGATACAAACAAATTGCACCTGCACAAAGCTCAAGAGCAAAAATTCCATGCAATGTTTTGATAATCACCTTTCCAGACAGCATTGGGGCATATGAATTTATTTACCTTTTTAGATAGATAGATATTGTAATTCCCTGTGTATTTTCTTGCCTTAGGCTTACTGGAAGCTTTTACAGCATGGATGAAGGACACAGAGACCATCCTCCAATGTATCTCAAAAAGGACAAAGTGACAACACTTTCCTATCATCTATTTATCATCTACTGCAGCCAATACACTACATCAAACCTTCTACCTTTACTGAATGCCAGTATTGGTACAACAGTTTTTCATGGAGGTTCAACATGTCCTTGCTCACAGCAACAAGCACACAATGCTGAAAAGAACCACACTAAAGGAAGAGGCTCCTACAACCACAGGACATATTAAATGGCTGAATAAATTAGCGCTTTGTGGTATAAGAGCAATGCTGAATTCCTAGAGTACACTTTTCTTCCTGGCAATGTCCCAGATGGGAAAGTGAGCATCTTGCCCAAGAACATTTTCTGCCCTTGGCACTGGGGGATCATCCACCAGTAGCAAAATTAGAGCCCTGTTAATAACAATCTTTAATTAAGCTTTGAATACAAGAACAATAGATTTACATAAAAAATAACAAGTCCTGACTAAAAATGGGAGCAATTAACCTTGGGCACATAAATGTTTGCATGAAAACCCTTATATTTCATGTAAGCTATCCTCCCTATTCTAGTTCTACATGAGGCATGAACAAATAAAGTCCTCCGCATCGTAATAAATACCTCTTAATATTGAACCCTTCAGGAACAAAATCACTGTGGGTAGATACTGTTTTCAGGATTAAAGATGAGATTTGCTTTAGGGCCACAAAGTTCAATGACAAAGGCAGTGCTTCCCTCAGCCCCAGACCCCAAAGCAGGAAAGAAGATGGTGCAGCTCAATGAGATCTGTTTATCCAAAGGGCAGCTAACTGAACACTTTTTTCCTTACTTAAGAAGAAAACACATTCTGCTTACCAGTAACAGCTTGAGCTTTCATCTACAGAGCTGTCATGTAGACAGGATCAATGAAAAAAAACCAAAACATTTCCAGTTGTGATTGCTCAGTCTCCCATTCTCAAAACAAGCCAATTTCTTATTCTCTAACTGTAAAGAACAGCCTTGTTATCCAGACTTGGACACTTCTCTCACTGCACGTACTTGCAAGGTGCCAGCTCTGGTGGTATCTGTATTCTGTCCCCAGACAGCTCTATTTGTGGTGGCGGGCACCACATGGGATACAGCTGCCAACTCACACATGGGCCCATTGAGACTTCCCATTTTGGGCCTAGGAATAATGCAGTGCAAATTGCTTTACCCTGCCTGGAGCTGACTGGGGCTCAATTAATCATTCAGCAAGCAGATATCCCACCCAACCCACACCTTCTTCATCTGCTGCAATGCAATCTCAGAAGGAAAGACGATGTCAAATTGTTACGCCATTTCTGCATCAACTAGGGCTTTCTGCAGTGGCAAACCACTGTGGTCAATAACCAAGAACATCATGTTTGCATTGCTGGAGCAGCAAAAAGAGCTACAGTAAAGATGAAATTCTACCCTCAAGAGCAAGCTAAGACATGGATTTACCCACTGCCTCTTGTGCTCATGTGTGGGGAGGACATGGAACATATCTTAAAGCAAAAAATAACTGTGTGCATCAGCCCTCAAAATTGCTGAGGTTTTTTTTTGTAACTTTACAAACCACTTTTTCAGGCACAATCTAAACATGGAAAATTTTAGCCCCAACATAGCAATCCTTAAGAAGGCACATGCATTGCAAAATAGTTGGTAGGATCCAAAATTCTTTTGCAACTGTATCAGGCCGGATGGGGCTCTGAGCACCTGATCAGCTGTAGGTGTCCCTGTTCACTGCAGGGGAGTCGGACCAGATGGCCTCAAGGGTCCCTTCCACTCAAATGATTCTTTGGTTCTATGAAAATACCATCTATAAACAAATAGCAGCCAAAATGACAAAAGACATTCTTTGTTCACAACCTGTTCCAGATGCCTTCCCCATCAGCTCTTTTTCTTTCCTATTTCATGATTACTTAGTTCCTCATCTTCAAATGAAAAGAACGTATTCACCTACCACCCAAAGAAAAGACAGCTTGCACAAGCTGACCAGAAGGCCAAACTGAAAGGTGCCAGGCACTTAGCAGGTATACTGTTACAGTTTCATTCCAATCAAAGACTGTAAATGGAGACTATTTGGTTTTGCTGTAAGGATATTTATTTGCTATTCGGTGTTTGACACTTAAGAAAAGCCTACAAACTGAAATATGGTGACCCAGATAAGTATTTTAATTTAAAACAAAACCAACCAAAGAAAAAAACCAAACCCCAAATAGCTCTCTCGTTAAGGGTCTGATCCAGCTCCCATTAACGTCAAGGGATGATCTGCCACTGACGCAGTCTAATGCTGGCTTAGATCCCTGGATCATCAAAAATTAATTTAATCTACTGGATTATGCTATAGAAACCAGCTAAAACATAAGAATGACTAAATAACAAGATTAAGCTGCTTGTAACATAGCTGTCACTAGCACCCTCTATTTTAAACATTTGCACTATTTACAGCCGATGTTCAGAGCAGAAATGCGTGCACACATGCACACATGTATGGACACTGAGTCATTTGCAGGAACAGACATCATAACCCACAGTTTTGAAACTCAATTAGGAAAATACTAGTGGGAACTAACAAGAGCCATACTTTGTTATAAAATCTAAGCTTTGCTGAACAAAAACTAATTTAAGGAACTAATGACATCAGAAATACTGAAGTCAGATAATTATAGTGAATTACATTTCAACCAAGGCATCCAGATACTCTTTATGAAAAAAAAAAGACTGTCTTTTTTATATTTGTAACCAAAGTTGTCAGGGGTACCTCTTTTCCCAGTCTCATTAAGCAGTGATTTGACACAAGCAGCGTGTGCACAGTATGTCTACAGCTCTTAATGACTCATAAGGTTTATCTAGAGATTGAATCCCACGGGACCCAAACATTAAGATAAAAGTTCAAACATTACTCAACAAGATCAAGTTGGTACAGAAAGCTAGTTGTAGTTATTTCTGCTTGGTGTCACACACACACACACACACACAAAAAAACAAATACCAAAGGATTCATTCAATTAAAGTAGAATAGGAAAAAAAAAGAATAACTTTCATGCCTAAACAATGCTAATTAATTAACTTAAAAAGTGTTAGGTCCATTCTAGTGCATGTGAATTAGAACCAGGATCACTGAAAATGAAAATATTTATCTCTTCAGTCTTTGCACTAGCCCTGAAGATGGGCACAAAGCAAAACCCATGCTAAAGAAGCCTCACGGTGGTGCAGAAACCCAGTGCCTCTGCTAAGAAAAGGAAACCAAGAAAGAGAGGCAGAAAGACACACTCGTTCAGGAGTTAAGATATCAGAGGCAAGCTGTGTTTTGCAGTCTCTCTGGCTGCTTTCCGATTTCCATCCACTTTGCCAGGAAACTGCTGAAGCTCCAAAAAGCTGTTAGGGAGAAGACATTCCCAGACTGCCACTGTGCCATTTGGTGGAGCGCTTGCTAATTTTAGATTAGCAAAGGAACGTTGGAACAATTAGCCAAGAGCTGCTCCTGGCTCTTGCTCTGACCAACCTTCTAACAAAATTCACACCCAAACAATAAGAACACCACCTTTCAAATATAAACAGAAAACAGAGGCAAGGGAGGATCCACCGTGCCTGTTTCAGCAGGACATATCTTTGGGGAAAGGGAGGGTGGGCCACATTTCACTCCAAAAATGAACACTGGAAATGAAAATCCTTGACTGAACGGCACAGAAAAAACACCTGTGACTTGTGAGGTTTGCAAAATACAATAGGAGCGTTTAAGGGGGAGAGAAGATCGGGGGAAGATGGCCAGAATTGTTCTGTGGAAGTCTGGTTGCATGCTACGGTGGATAATTCTGAGATAACAACAAACCGCTTCATGCCAAGCATCGCCACCGCAACCCCATCTGCATGCTGAAGGGCGCAAGCTCCTTCACCTGAACCCCGACCTGCAGCACCCGAGAGAAGGAGCAGGATAAGCAACGTAAACAACCACCATACCTTTAACAACACCACATCTACAGTCCTGTCCACCTTGGAGATGTCGCACAGGCTGTACCGCCTCTTGTGCCGCTCGTACATTGTGTCCAAAGGGCCGCGAGCAGAGGCAAAGTGCAGGGAGCAGAGCCCACCATGAACCCCAGAGTGCCTGCTGTGCTCCTGGCCACACGCACGCGTGCTCGGAGAAATCCCTGCCGCTCCGAGCCTCTCAACAGGAAAAAGAAAATCCCAGAGCTGCGACCGGTTGATAAAGTCTTCTTGGAACAGATTTGCTTATACAAACACAGGAACTTATAGAAAACAGAAGGTATATCGAAAGAGCTTTATACATATGAATATTACTTCTTTTGTAGCTGCTAAGAACGGTATCAGCCTTCCTGTTATATGAATGAGAATAATAAAAAGTTTTCCAGACAACTTTGATATCCAAAAAGCATCAGAATAAAAATTCTGATAGAGAACAAAAGCCAGACGGATGCGACAGGAACCCTGATGCTCCAAGGAGAAAAGCAGGAGGAAGGCTCGGCCACGACGTGTCTGATTCAGAAGGAAAAAAAAAGGAAAAAAAAAAAGAAGTCGATCACTGCATCCAAAGTAAACACTGTCACCAATGTGAGTTTTCTTCCAGCACACAAAGATGTGAAAGAAACAATAAAAAAAAAGGTGTTTTCTTCCTTTTGAGTCCGTCCGCCGTTCAGCCAAGCAGGCAGGAGGGCTCGGCTTTGCGTTAAGTTTAAATTTCTAATGACAGAACGGGGCAAAAGGAAAGAAAATAATGAAATAAAGCCACTCCCTCCTGGCCTGAGCTGGGACGGCCCTACTTGCCTTTTTAGTACTGCACCACCAGCGTTCTCAGCTTTGAAAATGTCTTTGCAGTTGTGGGAGCATGATTCATCTCCTCAGAAAGAAAAAAAAAAAAGAAAGAAAAAAAATGAGATGGGAGCAGAGGAAGAAAAAGCAGCAGCTTTCCATCGGCAGCTCCTTGCACCTCCTGCTTCAGGCTCTCAGCCTGTTTGCTGGATGCAAAGATGGAGAAGTGAAGGGACGCATTTTGGGAGAGGCGAGGAGAGGGAGGGCGGCTGTGTTTCCCTCTGCCCTGGGGCCAGGTGGATGACAGACAGACAGACAGATTCAGGCTCAGCGCTTCTCCAAAATGGGGATGGAAACTTATGATTCAATCAGTGCACCCAAAAAAAACAAAGAACAAAAAAAAAAAAAAAAAAGGAAGCAAAAGATTTCAGTAACTCGTACTCAGGAAAATACAACTTTATCTCATTTATTCTGAGAAGCAGAGCTTTTTTTCTTAAAAAAAAAAAAAAGGGGGGCGGGGGAGCAAACACAGGGTTTCTCAGTTTTTCTAAGGCTGGGCTAGGCAGCAAGTCTCTCCCCTCTCAATAGCTCATTCACATCAGCTGGGCCCTGCATGCATGCTGCCACATGGTTTCCTGTTTTCAAACTGCCCCCTCGCAGCCCCCTCCGCTTTCCACCCCACCCTGACCTCACCAAGGAGAAAATGTTTCCATCCTTCCCTGGCTTTAGACATTCTCTCATTCACCGATTCAAAAGGGAACGGGGGCGGCTTTAAAAAAAAAAAAGATAGAAAAAGAGAGGAAAAGGGGAAAGGAGGAGGTTCAGGGGTTGGATCTGAGTGCAGGAGTTTGCACTGAGGAAACTTGCTGCTTTGGTCTGGGGAGAAAGCTGGAAACAGAGGGATTGTTAAACTTATGTTTCAAAGCAGGAGACACAGATGTTGGAACCAGCATTATCAAACAAACATTTACTTGCAGATCTCATAAAGCCATCCTAACCAACAGCTGCTGGATGCTCCCACTGCAGATCAGAATGAGTTTGCTGCACATGAATGCAAGAAAACTCTTCCAAAGGAGGCCTGAATCCAGAGATCTCACCATGCTGGAGCAAGTCCTTAGTTTCTAGTGCTATCTGCTCTTCTGTCCATCCAAGCTGAAGCCTGCCCATGAGTTACACAGGAACTGACTCACACACACCTCTTCGGTAAAATAATAAAAAATGGGAGTTTGCAGAAATGGCAGGCATTATTTTGGGCTATGCTGGGTGTGACACCCCCAGTCTGTACAGTCAGATCATGCAAAAGCCTCATTACCCTCTGGATCCAGCAGGAAATGAAGCTGGATGATAACGATGCCCCAGCTGAGGGCCATCATTACTTCAACTGCTCGGTAGTGCAGTGACCAGGCCCAGCACTGGGCATACAGGGTGAAGAACACCTCCATGCTGAAGCAGCACAGGGACACAGCATGTCACCTCCTCCCGGCACGTGGCTCTTACCTAGTCACTGCAAGGCATCCCACCCCGCTCTCACAAGGCTGCAGGCTCACCCTCACATCCCAAAGCTTCATCTCCCCAGCCCACAGCCAACTGGAAGGATCTCCTCTTAGGTCTCCCCTGCTCCAACATCCCCAGCGCGAGAGCTCAGCCAATGACTCTGTTCTTCCTGGTAACAAACAAAGCTTCTGCTTTCAGTATTAGGACACACACAAAATGTGGTAGTGCTCTGGGGACTTTCTGGAGTCACTGGTTTTCTCTACATGTAATGAATCCCAGCAATCACGTGCCCATCAAGATGAGGAATCAGAAATGGCTGTGACAGCATTCCAGCCCCTCAAACACTACCATAAAAGGCTGGGATTTCCTCAAATCTAAATTTACAAGACATGAACCTATAAACAAAGCGTGTGAATTCAGGTCAGGTAAAGGAATCTGCAGCAGTCGCCATGCCTTAATGATGCTCTACTGTTTGTTATGTAGCTCCCCTATATTTTTTAACCAGTGCAGTAGTTTAACTTTGTTTTCACATCACTCTGTTGATAGCTGCTGGCATGTAAGGCTTCTCATCCACTGGTCAAGATTCACCCAAGGGACAACTTCACAGCTCTGTGCTTCACTTTAATGCACTTCACCTTTAATCACAGGGCCTCTCTGCCAACTGGGAGACTGCCACTGAGCATCACTACTGAATGCACAGTGCATATTTCAGGAGATGTGAGATAGGGCAGCCCTGTAGCTGCACCACCCCCACGTTGTTTGTGGCTGCACACACATCACTCACCCTTCCCAAAGGTAAGGAGAAATGAGAAATGTCTCTGGCCAAAGGAGGTGGAGAGATGAACTGAGAGATGTGCAACTTTCGCAACAGAAAATCAAGAGGAGGAGGACAGTTTTTCTAAGCTAGGCAGGAGCATCTTTGTATGGTTGAAAGCCACAGGTAAACCAGTGCACGCTGCCATGGGGCAGCAAGGAGCAGAAACTTCAGGTGCACAGTGCAGGCAGGTTGAAAGGGCTGGCCAGGTGACGCCCAGGACTTGTGTCTGTGCCCTGCCTGTGACTCAGGAAGACCTGCCATCCTCCTTAAGTACCATGCTTTGATCTAGCAAGGATCAGGAAGCTAATGCCAACTATCCACTTAGATGCTCTATGCTTTCAGCCACAAAGTGAAATGATCAACAGAAAACAAATAAACCTGTAAGAAAAATCCCTGTCTCTCCCCTCTCTTCTCAACTTTAAGCTTCCAAATCCCTAATTTGTTCCAAGAGTTTTTTTCTGTGGTTATGTTCCTGACTCACAGCCAAGATCAGGAGGCCAGTGACGACTGCAAGCACCCGAAGTTCATCTCATCTTGATTTCCACCCATCTTGGACTGCTGGGGGGAGGAAAAGAAAAAGAAAGAAGCACAAAAAAAACCCACATCATAATATAAACAAACAGCAGATAATGGGCCAGACATACTCCCACTTGGGAGGCCATCACTCCCTTCCCATGTTAGGTGGGGCTTTTGCTGCATTGTTTCAGGGTAGAAATCCTGCCCTGCACACAGCCCTATGGACACACAGGCACGCAGAAGAGATGCAGAATGCAGGCTCAGCCCAGACAGAGCACAAAGGCTTCCAGCCCCTTCTGCCCATCTGTTTAAAGCAATCCTCTGAATGCCGCGTGCACGTTTAAACATAACGCTGCATTTAGGCTCAGAAACAAAATGCACAAGACAATCAGAGGATAAGGATGAAAAGAAAACAACTCCATCAAGTGAATAATTCTGTCTTCTACTCTTTCTTCCTGCAAATGACTCAAAATGGAGAGGAGACGCGCACAGCCTGGGCCATCGGCTGCTGATGCGACACTTCTGGGATGCTTATTGAAACCATCTGGAAGCACTGAGCTGCTCGGTGCAGACAGGAGTTTGAAACGATCCAATCGTTTCATATCCAAACCAAAGTCCAGTGCTGTGAATTTCAAGGGAAGGAAAAAAAAAAAGAAGAATAAGCAAGCGCTCAGTTGCACCATATGATCTGTAACTCATCCAGATAAAACTTCTCCTCCTCTCCCCGCTAACAGATCTCTTAATGACAAGGAAATCATGGTTATTCTAAAACAGACAGCACTATTGTTATCTGTTTCAAATTACTTTTGCCATATAGTTATGAAACACTGAAAATGATGCAATCTGCAGAAATACTGAGGAGCATTAACATTTTAAACCGTTCTGATAGGAACTAACGGAGCCGCACATGAAAGAATTCTCCCTCTCTTAAGCAAGTCAAAACCCACTATTGGGCACTAGATGCAGGAGATAATAAATTTGTCAGACAGCAAAAGAGAATAATTACAATTCAAACCGCTCTTTTCTTCAAAGAAATCAGCTTTTTGGAAAGTGATTTAAAAATTCTACATTTCTGGCCTTGCCAGGACAGACGAAATAGCCTCCTTTTTTTCCCCAAAACTAAATAAGGCAAAGGAAATCTGCACTCTAATACTGCAAAGCCTGTAAGAGGAGTGTGTCTAGTCTGGGTGGGAAGGCACATCCTGCGTGTCTGGGAGGCAGGTCAGCACTGCACAGCACAAACCCAGGCAAATGCTCCAGCACAGGGTTTGGAGGTGAAGAGGCAGAGGCTGAGCACCAGCAGGCACTCATGCTGCACACCTTAGTAAAGATTAAGTGAAAGAAAGCATTTCTCATTCTTGCAAGAGGATTGAAAGGCACAGAAAAGGGTTGAGATTGACCCTTTCCAGCCCAGCCTGTCCACCTGCATCATGCTTTGGTCTAGGGCACACCCCTATGGATGTGGCAAGACCCACCTGTGCCCAGATGAGCAGCATCCTCTTAAGTGGGCAGCCCCAAAAGGATGGCTGTGATGCTAGATTCCCCTATGAATCCAAAAGAAAGAGGTGGCAGGGAGAGAGGTGAGGATGGTCCCCCCCAGCCTGTCACATGGATCCTGTCCATGACAAGCACTGTGCTGCTGTAGCCCAACTTAATCCATGGAGCAAATCTTCTGCAGCACTAAAACAAATCTGAGTTTCCAGCCCATGCATCCCCAGCTCTCCTATATCCCCATTTAAATCATGCGGATCTTCACTCCAAGATCTGGAGAAGGAAATCTCCTTGCAGAGCCACCCTGTACTTTGGGAGACCCAACTGAGTTGAATCCTGCATCCAAAGCCTCGTACAACCAC
The DNA here is from genome assembly GCA_035772895.1 of Perdix hodgsoniae. Classification (NCBI taxonomy): domain Eukaryota; kingdom Metazoa; phylum Chordata; class Aves; order Galliformes; family Phasianidae; genus Perdix; species Perdix hodgsoniae. The sequence goes on from JAPSGF010000010.1 coordinate 14,740,824, forward strand.
AGCCTGTGTTCCAGCTCAGACATAGCTGCCTAATAAACAGCTGAAGAGCCATGAAGAAGGAATGAGGAGGACTTGGAAAGCTGTCAGACATATGGACCCACGGAGCGCGTGGTTTGAGACAACACAAAAACACCTTGAGAGACCTTCAGCCATTTCCTGACCTTCACTTTTCTAGCACTTCTCAGAGGCTTGCTGTACATTTCTCAGGCATTTCTATTGTGCAAATAACCTTCAGAAAAATACCGAGGCTTTTGTCTGCCATGGAGCATGCCTGAACATCCTTTCAGAGGAAACAAGCTGCCCATCTTATTGCTCCCAAATGGTTACAGGAAAAACACATTCCACACATGAGATTAGCAACCTCTCAGCTGATTTTACATCAGTCTGCAACATACAGTTATGCCTTTACCAAAAATAACTGCAAATGGAGATGGCTGGCTGAAGTGCTGTAGGAGCTTGGACAATGTCAGATGGTGTTGGCTCAGCTTCGATTTCACTTCACGTTTTTCGTTTCCAATGTGCAAATCGTACATTCTCACAATGAGAAATTATCTTTGCTGCCATCTTAGTAGCCCAGCACATGGCCCACGGTTGCCAAACTCTCTCCAGAATGAGAATGTGTGGCTCAGGGGCTCAGTCCCTGCAACACCTATTGAAAGGCAGCTGCAAGAAAACAAATAACGGGAGAGTTAAAACAGGATTTGATCCCCATATGGAATGTGATTATTGTCCATTTTAGCAGCTCTGGGAGCAGCGCAGGTTCTGGTGATCCCAGCCTCTGGGATCTGGAAAGATCACGGTGTAAATAAACAGATTTAAAGCAGGAAATTGTATTAATAGGAGTTTTCAAGCTATTGTAAGCATTACATGAGTCACTTGAAATTGGTTTGCACATAAATCTCCTAAATACTTAAAGGGCTGCGCAATCCACGTGGTACCCAAACAAGCAATGCCCAGTAACTCATCCTGTAGTTAATTTGTCTCAAATGCAGGAAAGATGGGGATGTTTCATTACCTATAAAGCTGACAAATTGAAAAGGAACTTTTTAATTGTATACCATGCATAATAAATAAAAGCATATTCTGACAGCACTGGGATAAACCTTTGATATGGACTGACACCCAAAAAAACCCTGTGTTCCTTTATACATATATATATATGATTTTCCTTTATACATATATATAATAATACATTCGAGAAGGAGTAAAGCCTCGCAGCGGAAAGTTAGGATGAGTTTTGTGCAGGAAAGCAGACAGCCCTGTATTTGCAGAGTGCAGAAAACATCGTCTTCCCACGTAACAGCTCAGTACCCACTGCTGCAGGCATGGCACAGGGGCAGGCAGCACTGCCTGAGCCCCACCCTCATGATATCAGGTCAAGCATAGGTCTGGGGATGCTTCTATCAACAGAGAGTTAAAAACAGGGACAGGATAGCAGACTGCATAGATGAATTGGCGGATAAAGCCTAAACTGAGTGACGTACAGCATCAGGGAGTAAAATTAACAGACAATATAAAAATGACACATCTTTAGCTGAGGAAATTATTCAAGTTTTACCATTCTTTCATGCCTCCACTGTAATCCAATTGAGAAGTAGTGAAGGTCATTCAAATGAATGAATCGTGCCAGAAAATGATTCAGCTTCCCTCCCTGTTTCTTTTTTCCTTTTAATTGAAGTTGCTGGGATTCAGCCACCCTAGGAAGCCCACACGACCCCTGTACTGTCCCAGCTGGGCACTCTGTCAAAAAGGAAAAAGTTATCTTTTCTTCCATCTTGTAACTTGACAATCTGCAATCTGGAAGGGAAAGCAATGCTTGATATAAAGGCACACACCATATTTCCAGGTCAGTTTTTCACTTGGCTGCTGTTGCAGGCAGGGGCTAGAGGACACTGTGGGATTTGTTTTGCCCTTCCAATGTTTCTGTTTGCTTTGTGGGAAGGAGGAGCTCCAACCCGACTGGTAAGCGAGATGCTCTGCCCGTGGCCAGGACCCTCTCTCCCCAGCAATAACAGACACACCAGCACACCCTCCAACCTACACTTACATCCAACCAATATTTTCATACCCTCTCCCCATGTGTTTAGAAACTTGAAACAAAATCCAACACAACGGTTGAGAGGAGGCATTTGGGTTCCAACTCCTGCCTGGGAGGTCTGCTTTAGGACCACAGGAGTACTCATTTGCTCACTGTTTCATCTGTTTCCCTGGTAGTCCTCTGTAAAGAATATTAAACAAACATGTATTAACAGCACGAGAGCCCAGGAAAGAATGTTAACCATATGAAATAAACCTGTTTTACTAATTTTTACACCACTTTTACCTCTCTGGTCTAAAGATGGGTATGCAAGGGCAAGGATTCACCAGGCTCATGAATAAAAGCCTTCTCTGCTCTGTTCAGACACCACCATAAGCACTGCTGCACCCTGCATGTGTTCCTCTGTAACATCATTTCAGGACATAAAACATAGGTTTAATTAACAGCTAGGTATGTTGAAACATAGCCATTAGAGTGGAATTTTCTCAACTGCTGACATCATTCACAAAAAAATGCTATAATATTTATTTCTTGGGTTATAAACTAACATACAGTGCATCTCTTCTGTCTGCTTTGCAAAGATGCATTTGTAGCAGTGTTTGTTGTTGCAGGTATAATTCCTAAGTGGAATAATGGATCCAAAACTCAAAACCTAATCCATAAACCTAACCGAATGGACAATGATAAGTGGGGCCAAAAATGTCAAACAACAGCATTCCACATATCTGGATGTCTACTGCCTGGCTATCTCAGGAGCTGCCAAGCTTGTGGAGCGGCAGATAACAGGGAAGATTGCCCCAGGGTAAAAGATCACCTTAAACTCTTCCTATTGAATGCAAGGAAGGGGTTGGGTTTGCTTTCTTGGGAAGAAAAGGGAGAGATGACCCACAGTCCTCAGCAGGCTAAAATCCAAAATGTTTACAGGACTCCGAAGCAAGAAAGTTTGCAAATAATCAGCTGATGCCTGTCCAATCAGTGCAAACCAGTGATCATAAATGGGATGAGGGCGGATTATACAGCGCTGTTCTGTACAGAAAAAATATCCTTTCTAATATGAAAAAGTTCAATAACCTTAACGAGAAGCTCCTCCTATCCCAAGTTAGAATTGCTGACTGCTCAGCTAGTCATTTTGGCCATTATGTAGCATTAATCTCTGTTTCTGAAGTCAGCCTTCAGGAGAAAAAAGGCAACTTCAAAACATGCAAAAATTAATGAAAGCCATATGTGGGATACTGTCATTATCCCATGTTTATAAGAGGATCATGTTTTGTTAAATGAGCTTATTTAATGCAGACACATAAGAAAAAATACCCAGCAAAAAGATCTGAACGCTACTGAAAGAAAAATATTTTCCTTTGTTAACCCAGGCAGCCACTAACAAGCAAAACGACACAACCTAAACTAGAAGATAATATATATTTTAGTGTAGCTTTGTTTACAGCTTCACCAACAGCTTACAAAGATCTCTGAAGTAGAGAAAACTCCTCTTAATACATTTTACCCTTTAGACCCTTTTAACTCTGTGCTGTATTTAAGCTGGGACAACCTAAAAATCAATGGCTTACAGAAACGTCTGTTGGTACAGGCAACGATTTAGCCTTTCTTGAGAGCTGTTATTTCATGCTTTCTTTGGCTAGGAGATTTGGGTAAGACTGGAAGAAAATGTTATTTGGGCTCCTTCCCTGATTTTGTCTGTGCAGCGGCTGCAATCAGTGTCCTGTTCTCCCTCTCCTCTCTGGGAGGTCAGGGAAAAATAGTCAGAATGCCTCCAACTTAGAAGGATGATCAGATCTGATCCTGGTCACCAGCCTCAGATAAAGGTAACAGCTCTCAGACTCACATATCTCACTTACTCACATAAACACCGGTCTGACACCTTCATTGCTGTGGCTGCTTGCTGTCCTGTACCAGCAATCAAACCCTCACTGCAGGACACTTTGCTGCCCATCTCTTTGGCTGCCCCTCCATTCCCAGCAGCGTTCCACAGTTAACCCCAGATCTTTCCTGCCTCTCTCCTGCTCTTTCAGTATGGGATCCAGACCTCAGCCGATGTCCTCTAGAATAAGATAATACATATTTTAAGAGCCAACCTGTCAAAATGCATTGTGTGTGCCAGACAGCACTACTTACCAGTCAGGGAACACGCAATGCTCATAAGAAGACATGCAGAGAAACAGAATGTACTTTCCTTGGGAGACTAATGCCTACCTAAAAAAAAATCTAAGCTAAACCAAAATATCCTATTTTTAAACTGGTACTCAAAACAGTATGCTTCTATATCGAATTCCATTTTCTGGAAAGAGAAGGAAATAACTTAAAAAGCATTTCAGTTGCTCTAAAAATCATTTCTTAGTGTACCGAGTACAGAAAGTTTCCTACTAGAGAAAGGCAATCCCGAGAGTACAGATTTTTCCCCTTGCTCTTTTAAAGAGAGTACTTGTTTAACCTTACCTTCAAAGCCTCACATTCTGCTGCCACACGCTCCTACATCCCAGTGGGCATGGACTGAATTGTGCCAACTCCTGCCCAAGAGGCCAGGCAGAAGAAAAGCTAGTTTAAATAACCATTGCTTATCTACAGGAGGAAGAGCCCCAGGTTCTCGAGCAGAGGAGATCTTTCAGCTTTAAAGAATGTTAGGAGCTACTCCAAAACACAAATTTTTGTTGTCTGGTGCACTGTAAGGATTTCAAGCCCAGAAAGAAGTTATTTATTTAGTCTATATACTTAGATTTATAACAAAGACAGAGGATTCGTGTACACTGTTCTGGGTGCCTTTTGCATCATTTACGACACAAGAAGTAAACCTCAGCTTCCTCAGAGATAGCAAACAAGTCATAAACAAGCCTTGACAAGCAAACACTGTCCCTCAAATATCTGGCTATTAACAAATGAGCTTTTAGAGATTTCTCTCAACAGTCTCCCCAAAAAGTGATTAAAATCAGAAGCTGCAAAATGCCCTATATCCAAAGCCACTGTGAGTATGGGTCTTGGGGCATTACTGCTGAGACTTTATTCAGCTGTAGGCTACAGCACTGCCCATCAAATCAAAACACAGGCTGCAGTTTCTTGTTCTCCATCATTCTCTCATCTCTTCCTTTTTTCATACCATGGAACCCCAGCCCTTACAGTCAGCAGCTCCATTCTGGCATCCAGAGGTGAGAATATTTGAAAACTGTGCAAGTTCTCATTCTCTTCAAAGGCTCAAAAAGATGCACTGATGCTCCTTACTCACTCCTCACATACACGGCCACCTCCCTCTGGGCAAGCAAGAATGCATTTCCTCACCCTGTTATGGTAGAAGAGAGTAATACCTATCTCCCCCCCCCCCCCCCTTAATATCTACATTGTGAAACTAAATACCAAGAAACACATCTGTTATTTCAGGAGCCTTTATCAACCCAGCCTTGTCCATGTCTTTGGTAAGAGTGCTGCACTCTGCTAGGTAATATTTTGGAAGGGCAGAAAAGATTTCTAAATTCCCAAGAACAAGATCTCAGATTGAAACCAACATGAGAAGTGCACCTCCAGACTTTGAAAATGTGTACCTTGGAAACAATAACCCTCCTAAGCACTTTTGGGCATTCAAGGCATCCAGCTGTGTTAAGAAACTAAGCAAAAGTTCAGAGTCAAGTAAGTTAGGATTATGATCTTCTCGTGATTTATGGAGGTAAGCACAGTCTCAGACAGAACAAAAACATGTCACTTGATGCTAAGCAGACTCATTACCAGGGCTCAGACTAATGAGTTAGGGAGGGCAAGGCTTCACGTTCCTGCTCTCATCTCACCAGCTGGAAGGCCAGTGTACAGGAAGAGAGAACGTGTTTGGTTGTCAATGAGGTGGGCAGACTTGGTGCCACAGTACCTGCAAAACAGTGTTGCTGCTCCCATAGCAGCACAGAAGATGCAAATGCTTGAGGACAGAGAGGCACGCTGATTTGACAAAGGTGCTGTGCTTTTTGCACACAGAATGTGCCTCCACATAACTAACTGCATAAATAAAGTGAAACTATTATTGTTGTGACTGCAGTGGTATCAGGGTATAAATCATGGGAGAAGCATTGTCTAACTGGGCTGACAATCACAAACCAACCATCAGTTCTTTCCAGACCTCAAATGACAGCAGCGTTAACTCAGGTTAAACACAAGCTAGTAACAATCACTCCAGCTTTAACTGTACAAACAGAAGAGGAAGCAAACAAGATAACCTAGAAATACTGGTCCTATCTTCTGGACTATCCTCCTGGGCACAGCTACTGCCTTCAGTTTTATCAAGTACATTGCTGGCACCAAGATGATGAACACAGTATGCAAGAAGGGAGGGAGTAGCTAAGCTAACTACTGCTTAAGAGAAAATCAAGAAGTTGGTTGCGTCAAATACATGCTTATATAGGTATAAATGTAATCCATAAGCAAAGCAGAAAGGAAGACGAAGGATAAGAACTTTGTTGACTGGAAGAGACCAAGAGTAAAAGAAAGCCTGGTTTAAAATTTGCTCCTGCCCACTAATCCCAATATAGCTGATAAAGCTTATTTTATTAAACCATTGCAAGCTCTGTTGCATGCTTGTTACGGCCTCCATGTTGTGCTTTTTTTTCTTTTCCCAAAAACAAAGTGCAAACCCAGTCCTTTTCATGCCAGCAAAGGGCTTCCATTGCAGGCGTCACAGACTTTGTAACCAGCACCTCTGTATAAACCTAAGATATTCTGATCTACTGCAACATTTGTCACCTATACTTGTCTTGCAGTCCCAAGCTGAAAACTCCACCATTAACACAAGGCCGAATTTTACTGCACTGCTGCTCTGCACCCGAGTACATGCAGATCATGCTTGTAGATGAGACAGAAATCAGCAGGAAAGACGTCACCGACAAACCCTGAAAGCAGTGAAGCTGCTCAATATGAGGAAGGACGCTGCATGGAAAGACAAACATTTTGTATCGCCGAGGCTTTTATTTTGTCTGGTGCTTTAACAGCAGCCTGTGACACAGTCAAGTCATCTGGGGCCTCACAAGATGTACACATGATCCAAAGCAGTAGCAGTAGAGATGCTGGAGGAAAAGAATCTGAGATTTCCACTTCTGCTTGAAAAGAATATAAGGGAAGATTGACCCACCTAAGAAGGGTGGGGAAAAAAGGACTGAAAACGGTAACAGAAAGGGGAATCTGTGCATCTCCTGCAAGGCGAAATGCCTTCTGCTTCATGTTTCCATGGAGAGAATTTTTACAGTACTGGGTGAAATGCCAAATATGTTTTCATAACAATTCACACTGCACAAGTGGAAATACTTAAACAGAAGAAGTATTCTTTCTGATCAGCCCTCTAGCTTTGAACACAACCCTCTCTTATTCGTTCTTTACCCTTTTCTTCCTCTCACACCATTCTTTTTATCTTTGCTGAAAGACTAAGTCAAAAATGCCACCCCCTGGATGGTGGGGCCTGCAGTCCTTCATCTGTGTCCCTGTGAGCACTCTGTGATCACGCTGCTGGGGTTCATCTTCTAAGACAGGAGACAACATGCAAACATCCAGCCCGTCCAAACCTTCAGGTAACTCAGTGTAACTCAGCATTTCTTCTGTAGATTATTCAGAGCTGCAGCTTATCACTCCATAGGATATCCAGTTGATGGAAACTTCAAGCAACAGAGAGCTCATCCTTTCCTGAAGCATGTTACTTAAAAAAATAACTCTTTTCATTCCTGAAAGTCAGAACTGTCATTCCTATAGTCTCAATTTGATTAGCCTCATCTTTTAAACCCTGAATAACACCTATGGCTCTTCCATCAAAGCCAAGAGTTGGAAGGAGTCTCTTTTTCTATGAGAATGGTTCCAGTCCAAAGGAGGCTTCTCTACATCACAGGGTTCCAACTTCAAACTTCCAAAACAGCAGCATGAAGCAGGGTAGGTATGCTGAGAAGGGGAAAAACTCAGTGATGCGATGCACCAGAATACCCATTTGTCATAATAATGCAGTCCATGTTTGGTCTCCCATGTTATCATCTTAATTTCCTCTATATTTAGTGTAGGAATTTAGTGTGTGGTAACCATGTCTACCATACAACAGTCACACCACAAAACTTTAAGGGATTTCAAACACAAATAAAAGAATCCATGTGATACAGGAGATTGAACCATTTGAAAACAGAGTGGTAATTTCCTCCTCAAGGTACAACACTCACTGCCAACACTGCTTTGCCACAGACTCTTATACATCCATTATTATATGTACCCATACTTTCATGGCTGCATTAAAAAAAAAAAAAAAATGAATACTCCAAAACCAGGATTTTCTATGGGAGTAGTCATTTAGCTCTGTGTTTTTCAAACCTGGGAAATAATGGAGACTGCAGTGACTGAAGGGAAAGGTGTAGGGGATGAGAAGCAACTCACCATCTCCATCTGGCTCATGAAGGAGCCTCATTCACCTGCCCCATCCTGCTTGCTGAAAGCAACATCTTCGCATTGAGTTGCAAATTTCACTTGTCTGCCTTCCTGCTTCTCTCACTACCATTGGTGAATCTTGTGCCTAAACTTGGAAAGGGCTGCCCCAAGCTGAGGATTAGCAGAACTCAGGACAAAAAGAAATCAGAACTGCAGCTCTCAGTGAAACTAAGTGGAGGACAAAATCACAGCTACCATAGTTGCATAAAAACCTTCCCACTGCAGATTTCAAACCACAAGCAATAGTAAAGGCCAACAGCAATCCCAGGCTGGTTTGAGTTGCTTTTTTCCCTCTGCTTTTTTTTCTAACTCTACATAACACATGCTAGAGTGTCAACAGCTTATGCAGCAATGCACAGAGCGGCCCACCAGAAGCAGCCCACAGCACCAGGTGGGCTACTCTGCAAAGCAATGAACAAACACAGGAGTAAACATCTGATAGAAATTCCTCCCAGCTCCCTTAAGCCTTCAGGGGCATGCACAGGGTGCCAGTGGGTGTGAGAAAGGGTCCTGCAGATAGCCAGCCCAAAGCCCTGACCAATGCATTTGTGTCACTATCTAGCACTAATGCCAGGCTTTGGGCAGGCTCCTTTTTGGCTGTTTTGTTTTTTTTCCATGTTTACTCTAGTTACAGTACAATATTTACAAAGAGAGAGTTACACAAGTGATGTTGAAGAGGCAGGCTAGGCCACAGCCTATTGTTAGGGCTGCACTTTCCACCACGGCACCCTGCTTTGATTTGTTTCCAGCACTCCAACCACTCGGTCTGCAGTTCCCCATGCTGTTGGGAGCCTTCCTGAGCTGTTCTGCACAGCCTTTGGGACACAGGAGCTTGCAACCATGCAGCTGCAGACCATCACATGGTATGGACAGATTTATCAATATAGGCAGACGTACAAATACACACAAAGCAAACTGGCTTCAGTGCACAGAGGCAATTTGAATTTTGGTGAATAAACCTAAGCAGATTCTGCAGAAATTAAATGACAAGTTTCACCATTTTTGAGCATCTCTCTACTGCTTGACTCCAGCACTCCTCTCTGAGCAGCAGCCACTAGAGGGGGTGACCCCATACAACACCTTGGCCGTGATCGTCCTCACTTCTCTGCTGACACCAGGGATAAGAGATAATAAGTAAGACTACAACAAGAGGAAGGCCAGACCTCAGGATCCTTCACGCTTTAAGTCCATCCTTATAGCTACCCCACTACACGAGTCTGTCACCTACAAGTCCTTTGCCACCCACTCCATTCCTTGCCCTCTTCCTACCACGCAGGAAGCATATGCATGTGCACGCAGATGAAGCATACAGGAACACTGCATGAAAGAAAGGGAAAAAATTATCAAACTGCCCACAAAACCTAAGGTCCTGCAAATCAAAAGGAATGGTCAACAATGGAGCTGGGCTCTGCCTCAATGCAGATCATCTGTCTTATCCATAACCACTCCCAGAAAAGGTTTCTTATCCTCCCTGGGTGATCTTGCAACAGTTTCATGATGATAACAGGAAGTTTTCCCAAAATCCAGCCTCAATAATTCTGGCAAATTAGCAAATCAGTAAATTAAGCTGCCATGGAAAGCAGCTTACGCGTTGGAAGTCTGTTAGATTGCACAACAGTTTTCTTTTAGTTACACCAAACAGAGTGAGTTCTTTCAAGCTCTTCTCACGTTTCTCAATCTTCTTTCTGGACACTTTCCAGAACTTCTGCGTCTTCCTTGGAGCAAGACACAAAACTGGATTGGATGACACTGATGAGGCCTGCAAAGTGCCGCACATGAGTAAGTCACCTCCTGTGTCTTAGGATGACACTCCTTTGGAGAAGCCCAAAACAGGATCTGTCTCTTTTGCAATAGCATCTCACTGATAGTCTACACTTAATTTGCAGCCCTCTAAAAATCCTTGGACGTTTTCTATTCATCACTCTCCAGCAATCCTGACTTAGTAAAACAAGTACTTTGATTTCTTCCCTGCACACTCTGTATCTTTCTTCATCTCTTATCTAGATGTACCCTCTGGTTGTTCAAGGTCACTTTGAACTCTAACCCTGCTCTCCCCAGTGCCTGCAACCCCTCCCAATCTGATGTCATCTGAAAGCCTTATAAACACACTTCACTCTTCCAAACCATGACTGGAATATTGCAAGCTCTCCCCAGAAAGCTGCTCTATTACAGCAGTACTTGGATGAGCAGAGATCCGAGAGTGCAGATCAAGCTTTGTGCCACACAAAAACATTCTGCAAGGACGAGTTTATCTGGTCAGCTGCAACTTCTGAAAATACAGATGTTCATTTCAAAACTAACTCATGTGTGAAGGTAGGAAACATTAAAGTTAATAGGATCCATATAATGCAATCAATACCAGAGTGGACCATTCCCCAGTTAACTGTGTTTTTGTGCTATTCCAGCTACAGTTTGTCAGCCACAGGCTCAGACAAAGGAGAAGGAACCCAGATGAACCCCAAAGTGCAATATTATCCATTCTGCTGCATGAAGACAAAGATTCAGCGATGAATGAATTAAAACTGATTTCAGTGAGCAGCACAGGAAGAAAAGGATAGCGGGGTACAGCTCAACCCACCTCGCTTTACCTTCATACCATTGCAGCCACCAGGATCCAATTCTCAATTACTTCTAATATCGCAGCATACAAAAACCATATCAGCTTTCCCCTTAAAAGTTAAGGTTCCGGAGTCATTGCAGTGCACAAAATGCTAAAGCCTGATTTTAATAGATCCCATCAAGCTGCTGCCCAGCCTCCCTGAGTTCCCAGCAGAGCCGCCCAGTGAGGAGAGCTGGGGTTTGACTGCACCTCCCGCCCAGCACAAAGGGAACATGGAAATTTGTGGTACAGTTTCTATAGCTGAATAAATACAGCCGCTGAGCAAACATTCTGGAGATTTAAGAAACAGACACTTTAAAGCCCGTTTTAATTGGAAAAAACATTTTTCCATTATTTCCTTCTCAATGTTTACAACCCTACAAACCATTATTTTCCTAAACAGTTTTCAGCTGCAGCTTTTCCATGACATGCACAAGGAGCTCTCTCAAGCAAAACCTTCTGAAAAGTCTGCAGGGAAAGCATGTGTATCTCATACTTGTAATACTGGAGCACGCTTCTTGGCACCAAGAACCCAGACAACGCTACGCTTCCAGAAACCAACTCACAAGAAGGAATTTTCCCTCTTCTTTTCCATTATGTTTTATCTTCTTGTTATTCAGCCTGATTCCAATATACAGAGTTTCGCCTGTTAGATTCTGATAGCTTTTAACAGCCTGTGTGTACAAACAGCCATCTACATCACCTAACAAACCACACGGTGCAAAACTCTCCCTCACAATCCAAGGGTTAATGCACTTCCCAGCAGTTTATCCCAAGTTCCTGCAAGCAGGGGGATGGCTGCTGAATACCTGCAGCTGCAAGCAGCGTTTCTATTTGCAACACATCCAGAAAACCACTTTTACTAACCACAAAATGGCCCGGTAATGAGAAGGCAACGAGCACCTGAAAGACTTCTGGCTACAAAAGAGTCAGCACTAAATAAAGCAGAGGCAGGACGGGGCAGGAGAAGCGTATTTTACGCCTGCTTTCACTGCTCTGCTCCCTGCTCAACCTACATGTGTGAATTAAGCTCTATTTATAAGCCTTCCACCCATTTTCTTTCTTTTTTCTCTCTCTCTCTTTTTTTTTTCAAGCAGCCTTAATATAGTGCAGTTGTTATTTTGTTTCTGTCGAACTTAGCAACAGGAAACCGTGTCAGTCCTGCAGCAAACTTTCCATTCCCCTGACACTCCCATTCCTGCACCAGAAAAGCCAGATTTCTAAAGAGGTGTTTGTATGGGGTGGGAGGGGTGGAGGAGGGGGAGGTGGGGGAAAGAAGAGAAGAACGCACAAAAAATTCCCACTGCCTGTCAAACATGCAAAATGGAAGCCAAACTCTGTGTTTCTCCCCTTTTTCTTCTTGTTTCAGAGGCTTGAAATGAAATGCGGGGAGCATTCCCTGGTTCTAACTTGCACCTTCTAAATATGCCTTAGAGTACTACCAGGTACATAAGTATTAGCCACGATATCTCTAATAAAGGGTCAGTAAAAGAACATCAACATCTTTACCCTCATGCATTCCATTAATGAATATCAGACACACAAGTGTTACCTCAAAAAGCCATAGGTTCTAGTCCCTGGCTAACTCGTTAAGCAAACAGCTACAGAAATAAAGCCTTAACTTGTTAAAAACAAAGTAAACCTGATTTTATTACAAGCTTTGGCAAGACTGTACTGCTGCCTAAAGAGCTTTACTGTGGGATGAGCAAAGTTTTTGGTGCTCCACCCTGCAATGTTAACTCATCTTCACAGTGCGTTTTTTTTCTCCTTTTAACAGCTTCATCGTTGCAGGCTGACACACAAACACAGCTGCTCAGCAGCAACATGCAAGAACACAGGCTTGGAGCAATTCAGCATTTACAAAATACTTTTCTTCAGGAACAAGAAGCTACATATAAAACGTAGAATGAAACGCGCACGCAGCTAAGAAAGGTGAGACCAAAAACTCAGCTCTTGATAAAGCAGAATGCACATCAGGGGCTTTTTAAACCAAAATCACATTCCTGTAAAGTCCAGTATTTATATTATTATTGCAAAGCAGAGGGGCCAGGGCAAACGGTGAAAAGGACACAACTCATTTTGGATCTCCAACACAACCTTTTGCTATCATTTCCCCTACGTGAAGAATCCGGGGCTTTCCCTCCTCTTTGTACATCTTCTATTCAGAACGTAACTCTGTTCATCCAGCACTGCCTCATGAGGAACCTTTGGGGCCAATCTGCACTCCTCAGACTGGAACGACCTCTATGTGGCTTAACCCAGAGCGCTACGTACACAAGAGCTAAAAAAGCCCACGCTATTTTTAAAAGGCTGAAGCAAAACGTGACAACGACTGACCATGTTCAGCCCTGCAAAGGCTGCAGAAGGAAGCCAGAGCTTAGGTGACCATCTGCAGCATTTCTTTAAAAGGCACATAACAAACAGAAGGTGAAGATGCACAAACGACACTCACCGCTTCCTCGCGCGCTGCGCTCTCTCTGGGCTCCTTCATAAAATCCACCTCATCTTCAGTTTTCATTTTCAACTTCCCTGTGAAAACAGAGGGTTTGCACAGGCAAATTTAAAACAAACTCCTTTCAGCGCTGCTGAGATTCTTCTGCTTATTCAAACCAGCCTCAAAAGACAAAAAGACAGAGAAGAAAAAAAAAAATAACCAACAACAAAAAACCCAAACCCCTTCAACAAGTCCATCTCACTCCCAACATCTGGTTTCATTCCTGACTTTGCTGCTTGTTTGTTATTAGTTTTAACAACTGTCGTGTCTGGGTTGAAGGAAACACTGAGAAGAGCACAAGCATGGGGAGCAGCACGCTGAGCAGTCCTGGGAGGCTCTAGGTGAGGCTGAGCACATCCACGTGTCTTCCCCCATGTATTCACTTGGCTCCCATCCCCCCAGTAAAATAATTGAAGTTTTTATGCTGTTTTTCCTCTTACCGTAGCCTGAAGAGATTGCAAGAAATGAGCCTTGCCTTCTCCATTGATATTTTCAGTGCTGATAAACCACAAGCTTCAGAAATTCAGCTCTGCCTTAAAGATGCTGGTTAGGATGTGGGACCAGGGGGGCAAAGCCTTGCCTGGTGGGGTTCACCAAGTCCCAGCTGATTCCCCCTCCTCACCACCACCACGGTACAAACACCATCCCAGCTGCTTTCTTTGCCCAGCAAAACTACAAAAGCTTTCATCAGTCACTACTCCCCAAGGGTTCCTTCCCTTCTGTGTACCTTTCCCTGGCATTAACATCAAAGCTGTAAAAACCTCTTTCCCCCAAGCCAACAGCTCTCACAACACATGTGAACACAAAGAATGAACGCAGAACCAAAGATGTTTCAATGACAGGATTTCTGTCTGCAAAGCAGTTTGTCCAACAGACTCCTTTATTTCTGTGGCAGCGCCATGGCCCTGCAGCCTGGCCTGCAGAGCAGTGCAATGATTTGGCAAAGCCACCCATGCGTTAGGGTTAAAACCCTGCCCAATTCCCATTCTCTTTCTGACTTCTATGAAAAACAACCAATGAACATCAACACCTTAAGGGAGATGCACATTTGCAGTGACTTTTTCTCATTTGAAGAAGCAATTTGCAAGAGGTTTCATCCACATCCACTGGAAAACTGCTGTGACCGCTGCTGCCAATTGGTTTTCCATCTGCTTTTGACTTTGGGTCTTAGGAATATTTGCAAGGCACAACTGACGAACAAACCCAGTATTATTAACTCAAGTTGCATGATTTCATCACAGTGAGTTTGAGTGCTGCTAGGGATAGACTCTCAGAAACGACACCACTTTCTGAGAGTCCCATTTATTAGAGAAGCAGAAATCATAGTCGTGGGGAGAACAACTTGGGATCACAGCAATGCTATGGTGGGGAGAAGCATGTCTTGACAGCATGCCCTCCATACAACTGAGCAAGTTACTAACACTGAGTTTCTGCTTCCCCACCGGAGAAACACTAATTACACTTCCCTCCCTGATAATGGACAAGCCAAGCAGTGTTTGTGGCATCGTGATGTCCTGAGCAGAGTGGCAAGGACTCTGCTCCTTGTAGGGCCATCAGTTAGCATTTCAGTTCAATCCTAGCAGGATCAGCCCCTCATTTTATTGTCAGGCTAGAAAAAAAACAAGAGTTTTTAGCAACAAAACAACCCTGTTTGTGTGCTGAGGCTTAGGTGCTCTACTCCCATGTCACCAGCAGGTGAAAATCAAGGAGACAGTTCTTTTGCACTCCTCCACTTGTGCCTGAACTGCTAGAAAGCCAAAGCAGAACCTAGCATTATAATATTATAGGGGCCTCTGGGGGCACAGAGCACCTTATCACACACAATCAGTGTCATTTCTTACCAATTCATCCTGCTACTCTACAAGGGGAAGGAGCCTGTCGCAAGCGCTCATTCATGGAACCACGAGGTGAAACATAAGGTGATGCACTTCCACCTTGCAATGAATGTTTGTTTTCGAGATCCGTAGCAAAAACACACAGGAAATTCCTCCCAGAAGAGGCCTCAGCAGTAACAATTACAGTATTTGTTAACGGCTATAAGGCACCAGATCGCAGCTACACAGCTTGACCTTACCGAGGCGCTTGCTGTCAAGAGGCTGCATCAACTTGGGGGCATTTGTCAGCACAGCCCTATATAATTACAAATATAAACTAAAAAAATTTAAAGTCCAATTTTTGATTTGGAGTCATGGCAGCAGCAGTACCAGCTGACTGAGCTTCTGATAAATTAGCATGACAATAAGCCTCTGACCACAGGCGTTTCTGAGAAATGGCCTCATGACCTACACTTCCTCTGAGAAGGCTTTATTGTAGCCTATTGAAACAAGATTTGATTCATTCTGAGCACACCAGCGACTCACAAAATGCTCCACACAGCCCCAGACTGCAGGGGAAACTCCGCAGCACTGACACAGCAGAGAGGAATTCACGCAGAGCCCTGACAGACCAAGGACACAAAACACACAGAGAGCAGACATCAACACGAGCGATGCATGCAGCACCAGCAGCAAACACCCCTCTGACATCTCCAACTATTATTTTCTCTACTTCAGTTACTGTCTTATAGGGCTTTTGAGTCCCTTCCCCTTTAAAAACTCCTCTACACACGTCATGCCTCCAAGAACCCAACCAGAGAGACAGATCTGAGCTGTAAGGAGGCACAATCCAAGCAGCTCCCCGGATTAACGCTCCCAGGTGTTGTCTTACAGCCACTCCCATCCTATTGAAACTTCAAACTGCCAGAGCACAAAAATAAACTTCTTTCTGCAAGCAGCTGCCTAACGCACCTTTACACCATCCCAAGTATTTACCAGTGAACTCCTGACTAACGTTTACTGATTCTCTCTTGACAAGTCAACTTCCTATAGTTCAAAGAACTCAAAGAAAAAAAAACATGTTTGCTATTACTAACAGCGACCCCCATAAACCAAACCTTTCCCCCACCCCCCATTATTCCGCCTATGCCACCCCTCTCTTCTGAATTCAGACTAAGGAAAAGCTCCCAGCATTAAGTCAGTGAAATACTTTAGAACTGTAAGATTTATATCACGGCAGATCTGTTTTTAAATCATTTCTATCCTTTTGTCTGCTCGCTTACTCAGTGCTGGCAAAGAGAATGCACTGTATAATTATCTCACAGCAAAGGAAAAATGGCAACTGAGAAAGTTCAGCCACTCGCATCCAACAGCTGCCGGAACAGGTGGGATGCAAAGGGAAGCCCAGCTGCACTGAATTCACCTACAATTTAACTCCAGGCTGCAGTGACAAACTCCTTTTTCCCTCCTTCAATTCATTCACTTGTTTCCAGACCCTCGGCGTTACCTGAGGATGTTTTCTATCGGCTCATGCAGCACAAAAGCAGGTCTGAGCTGTGCCCACAGAGGCTGTGCTCCTCACCATCACACCGCTCCCTCCCAGCAGATCCCAGCAGTCAGGCGCTGACTCCTCGCTGCATTCCCACCCTGCTGAAGTGCACTGGGAAACACCCGGCTGTTCAGCCCGACAAAAGCTTCGCAGACAGGAAAAGGCAAAGGGGGCAGGGCTGGCCCTCTCTTTAAATGACCTAATGCCACCAATTAGGAAGTGGCTTTGCACAGTTCAGAAGGACACCAGCAGCTGTTTCAGTAGACGAAAGAAAATGCAAGGCAGCACTGCTCTATCTTCTGATTTCATGCTAGTAAAAATACAGGGGGAAAAGTGAAGGAATAGCTCAAATTAGCACTAAGCAAACAACTCCCAAGGCCCAAGTGCACAGCATGAAGATATGGGAGTCTAAATATCTCCCTCCCATTCATCCCTTCCCCAGAAGGGATGTATGTGCTAGAAACTCTTCTGCACAACTTCATAGGACGTGATGTCCTTTCCCAGCCTCAAAAGCCAGCCAAGCGCCATCCATTTCAACTCAAAGTTTAAACTGTAACTTCAGTTTTCTTTCTTAGATGAGGAGGGGAAAAAAAAAAAAAAGCAAACTCCAGACACCTACACTTCCTCTGTACAGCAGCCCCATGCACGCACTTCCCTTCCTTTGCTGATGCGGTGCTAGAGGCACACCAACAAAGGAAAGCTACACAGCATTAAAGGAAGTGATTTTCCATACCTGTGGCAGGCTTGGTTCCACGAACGGCCTGGCTGACGTCCTTTCTGGCAGAGGTTCTTAAATCCGCCTCTCCATTAAGGCCGGCTGCCACATCCACTGCAGGCTGGGGCTCAGGCCCTACTTTTCCTTCAGCTGGTAAGCCAGGAGATGAAGGGGTCTCAGTTGCAAAAACTACAGCATCAAAACTTTTTACCATTTTAGGAACTTTATCCAGAGAAGAGCCATCATCTGCCGAAACTGAACTCTTTACTCCCACATGCTTGGGTGACTCAACAGCATTGAAGCCAGAGGAGCAGGGCGAAGGGGTTGGCTCCAATATGCCTTGGCTTTGCTTACCCTCAGGCTGTGCTGTGATCAACCCCTGTGCTGCTGTCGAAGTGGGAGCAGAATCACCATCACCGCTCGGACCCACAGTGTCACTGCTGGAGTCACTGTCACACGTGGGCTCCTCCGCAATGGGCTGCAGCGTGGCTCTAGGAAGGACACTTTCCATCTCCCCCTGCTCTTCCTCGTACCCCGTGATGGAGGTTACCGCTGCTATCTGCAATGCTTCCTCAGCCTCAAAAGCAAGGCTCGGGGCTTCCATTTCCAAAGCACCCTTCAATTCAGGGGTGCTGCTGCGCGGGGATACATGTTGCAGGCTTGGACCACGCTCCTGGGGCAGTCCTGCATCCAGACAAGGGTTACTCCCTGCTGCTGGCCCAGTTCCTTGCATGATGCTATCTCCTGCTCCTGTTGTCCCAGCCTGGTTGGGGCCCAGCTCCTTCAGCCCAGCACCCGCATCACTGCTGGCTGCGGGCCTCTCTGCACTGCCGACAGAGGATTTCACAACCGTGGCAAGCACATTCTCTGACAAAACCTGCTCCTGGCTGCTGTCTGAGGCCTCCCATTCAGGCTTCGCTGTGTCTTCTCCGTCAGCATGAGTCTGTAGGCTTTGCTTGGGAGGGCCTGGGGCCCCCGCATAGTCCTCCAGCACGCCGGCCACCCCGCCACGCTCCTGGCTGTGCGGCGGGGCCAGCTCAGCCGAGCCTGCTGCTGCCACTTCCTGCTTTTGTTTAGATTCTTCATTACGAATTACAAAGGGTGTGCCTACAAAATTATCCTCTGTACAGTCTGCGCCTTTGGAACATGGAGGTAAAACGGGGTCATTACCGCACAGGGGTGCCTCTTGTCCAGGAGGTGCCACTGCAGCATCTCCTGTCTGACCTGAAGTCAGGTCCCCTGCATCAGGATGGGGCATCCCTTGCCCTGGAGCAATTTCTGCTCTCTCTTCAGTTTTCGGAGGCTCCTTCCCCGCTGAGAACGTACTCGCATCCTCCAGAGGGAGCAATCTGGGCTCCTGCACACTTCCTTGAGTGCCACCCAGCTTTAACTTGTCCCCAGTTTCATCATTAACAGCAGTTTGATCAACAGGAGGGCAGCAGCTAGCAACTTCCTGAGCTCTGTCTGCAGAATCTATGCTTCCTCCCTCTCTGCTGCTGCTGGTATCAGTTCCCACTGGCTCCTTGCTGTGGGCTCCACTGCCCTCCATAGCTTCGCCCATACACTCAGCAATGTCACTGCTCCCCTCGCAATACGTGGGTTTTTCACTGCTTTGTTTAGTTCCACCAATATTGCTATTTTCAGCTCTAGCATCAGGACCATCGGTTTCCACACTGTCTTCCAGAGAGTGTGAGCTGGATTTGCCATTTGTGCTACCCACTTTCACCTGCCCTTCTGGTTCCACATTCTCCTCGCTGTCTTGGCTTTCCACATCAGGACACACTGGTACCTTCACTCCATTCACTGCTGGCAACGGTGCCCTGGTGCTCGCAGTGACTCTCTGCCTTTCTTTGACACAGGCACCACCTTGGCTTTCCAAGACTCCACTGTTTACCAGATCTGTGCCTGAGACTCCAGTCTCATCGTTATCACCACTCTTGCAAAGACCAGCAGAGACATCAGTGTCAACATTTGCATTTGTGCTGTCACACTCCGGTACCACTCCTACATTTGCATCCTCCCCACCTGCACACTCAGTGTCATTAAAGCCATCAAGCAAGGGCTGAGCAGCACTTGTGGGTTCCTCCTCTGCTGGCAATGGCTCTTCTGGATCTGCAGTCCTCGTTGCAGGGGTCTCAGCCATTCCATCCTCTACCTGCCGCTGGCCTGGCACCCTGTCAGCTGCCCCAGCACAGTTCCTGCACTCGGTCTGGCCCATGGCCACATCCACGCCCTCTCGGGAAGCTGGGGCTTCACCGGCCGCTTCAACCACAGCAACAGCACTTTCAGCTGCACACTCCTCAGCAGTTCCCACTTCCTGATGGGTGCTATCTTTACTGCACAAACCGGCTTGATCCAAAACAACTCCAGCAGATGTCATTCCAGCTTCCTCATTTGTATTTCCACAGGATAGGAGATTTACAGCACCGTTGACGCCTGCACACGGGCTGACTGTGCAGCCGTTCTCACCAGATACAGTCCCGGAGCTCTGAGCAGAGGCTGGCCCCTCCTCTTCCTTTTTACACAACATCACCGTATTTTTGCTTTCACAGGAGCACTCTGGGCTCTCCACCACCCCCAGACCCAGCGAGCCGTTTGGCGCATCGATAACATGAGGTATCAGTGACCTGCTGGGGCACTCATCCTCCTGGTGGGTTTGGTCTGAGAGCTGCACACTGTCAAGGTGAAGGACATCAGATGGACTTTCCTTCCTTCCTTCGCCTGGCATTTCTCCTAGGCTTTGAGATGAAGCAGTTGAGTGACCAACTGGCTCAGCTCCATTGCCACAGCTATTTCCAGAGGCTCCCAGTACAGTCTTCGTCTGCTTCCTTGAACTCTGTTACAAAACAAAAAAATATATATTTTGATTATTTTGCTCTGTCACACTCTTACACTGTATTCAACACATATAAGACCTATATCTTAACAACGCAAACACCTATTTCACGTGGCTCCTGCTGTACACCTGCGTGATGCAGGTGCAACCTCCCCTCCAAAGTTGGCCTATCAACAGTGCTACATCAGGTCAGGCATGACTCTGGCATGCCAAATTTCAAAAACCTCCAATGGTGGAGGAACAAGCATCTCCCTGAATAACCTCCTTCAGTGTCACCCCACCCCCTTTTGAAGGATATTCTTCCTAGCAGCATGTCCAAAATACCCAGAGTTGAAATTTCTCCCTCTAACTCCTTGCTACACCATCTGAGAAGAGTTTGATTCTGTCATTTTTGCCACTGCTTTTCAAGTAGTTGTACACTTATTTCTTCGGCGCACTTAAATCCAAGATCAGCAAACAGCAGAATTCAAATAATAATAATAGATTCAAATAATTCAAATAATGGTCCCAAAGGGCCGAGCAAACACTGCTTGAGAACAACTTCAGATCCCTGCCCAACGGCACTCCCCAATTCTGATCAGTGTTTCCCTGTTTCCCTATCCTGTAGAAACACCACTTCAGACAAGGCAGTTGGCTGTCAATGTCTTATTGAAGCCACTTGTCTCCTACTTCTAGGACCAAAGTAATCATCTACTCTGCTCCTGGGAAATGCATGCATAATTAAATATCTGAAATATATTTCCTAAATGGAAATGAAAATTTGAAAATGACAACATCCTATTAAAATTAATATGTGCAATATTGTGGAACAATAGCTAAGTACTCAGTTCCTGTCTAATCTGCATTTCCTTTCAAGCATATCCGCTTTGTCCAGGATTCACTAAGCTTTATAGCTAGATACAATCAAATTTTTACTTAAAAAGAACCATCTCTGCTTCAATATCATCTTTTTATTCTCCTCTCTGCTGTATTTCAGTGTTCAGAAACCAGAAAAAAATGATTTGTTAAATTAATGAGCAAGCCCAGCCCTTCAGAGAGGACCTCACAGAGCTTCCTTGGTTTTCTGTAGGAAGCAGCTCTGAAGGCAAGGCTCTGGGCTGCATGCTTTCAGAGGGCACACTGCTTTCTCAGTCAGCAGGACAGGACTGCCTCCAGCCCTCTAGCAATTCATCACTCTAATGAATCTATTTCAAACTTCTTTATTTTTTGCATATACAGGCAGTGGTGACGATCTCTGCTGCCCTGAGGATATTGTGTTTGCTATTTCTTCCACAATCTGAGGTTTGCAACTGTGACCACTGCCACCAGATCACTGAATCACAGACCACTAAACCTAATTCTGGTGTCTGTGATGGCTCTCCTGTTTAAAATAAACCCTTTACCTCGCTCCCAATGGCTCTCCTATTTAAAATAATCCCTTCACCTCGCTCTCACACAGCTGAGGATGCTGCCAGCCATGGCACAGCCCATGTTTTCTGATGCAGCCTAAGGCAGGTGAGTCCAGGAGGCAGGCAGCACGGGCTTGCAAAGCTGCCATCTCCATCTAACACCTGGTGCTGCTGGCCTCCAGTCAGGATGGATGGATGGATGCAGACAACAGTGACACTTGCTCTGGAACGAGCACAGATTTCAACAGGAGGGTCCAAAGCAGCCCCAGCATCATCGTAGCAAAGTCACTCTGCCAATAGCCTGAAAAATACAGCCGTCTCCAAAGGAAGCCAACTGGCTTCTAACTGACCCTAAATGAACCTAAATGAAATAATTACAGGGCTGCATTCCAAATCCAAATCAGATTAGATGTGAAGTGAAACAGCGCTAGAAAGAAAAAGTCTAAACATAGCCTTTTGTGATTTCATTGTCAGACATGTACCCGTCTGGCATTCGCTCCAGCAAACATGAAACGAGCTCGATATGCTGGCTGTGTACAGTGTTATTTGATGCAAAGGAGAAGCACAGGGAGGAGACTTCATGGTAAGCTCTGCTATACCACCAGTTCCTGCTCAGGCTGGGAGTAATTAACACCACCCACTCAAAGAAGGGTGATGGCAGCTTGGGTGGCCAACAGCTCTGAACCCCACTTTCCTGTAGACAACGGTTCTCTCCTTCCTTGTTAAGGGAACAGAAACCCCCAGGAACAGCGTTATTTAAACTCCACACCCCCCAGCAGCAGATCTGTGGGTGATAACACAATGGCAGCTGTGCTACATGCAGAGCAGTTCTGAGAAATCACACAAAAGTGCCTCGCTGCTTTATCTTCCTCTCCTGAACGAGTCCCTAGGGGACTGATTTTCAGGCACTGAGGGGAAATCTCCAAAGTCCCTGCCTCATGTCAGCGCTGCTTCTGTAACCAAACCACCACGGGCCCCAGCAAGGGCAGGGCTGTGGGTATGCACACTGCATGGCTGGTGTTGGCTTGTCCCCTAAGTCCTACAGGCACGAAGAAAGCCACTGTTTTCTCCATCAGTCTCCCAAAGGCTTTCCCTTCACTCTGACCCTTTCTTGTCTGGACAGAGACGTACCTACTGTGCTAACCCCTACTGACCCCAAGACCCTCCAGAGCACACCTAATGCCTCTTTACACTCCTCCAGGAGGGCTTCTCTGCCCTTCTGATGTGTCCTTGTGCTAAGGGTGTCCCAACCAAAGGGAAAGGCAGGAAACAGAAGAGAAAATAGGTAGGTTTCTGTCTAGACTCACTACTAAGCATGCACCCACATGGTTCCTATGTGTGGACATCCCTCCCAGGTACCAGGCTGCTGCAAAAACTCACTTCTCCTTCTGTTCAGTCACCACAGGGGTTTCCTTACCATGTGCTGGTGGCTTTGCATGTGCATCTGAAGCTGCCGTATGTCACTCTCCAGGCTGGCCTTTGTCCCTTCCTTGGTTTCAGCTGTTAATGTGTAAACATCAAGCTGCTGGTGGTGCTTGACGCAGTAGTCCCCAGTGTGCACAGTGTGAGACAGGGTGCTCCACGAGTCGGGCTCCGTGGCTTCCTCTCTGAAATAAAAGCAGTGCAGGTTAACCTACGAGCAAGAAGGAATGCTGCATTGCAGGACACGCACGCTGTTCTTCACTCTGGACAGTCATCTAATCAATGGCCCAAGTGAAGCAGAACATAGGCTCCAGGGCCAGACAGTCGAACACGCACGCACACACGTCTCCATCCTGGAAATGAAGGTGATTTACAGCTAACTTCAGCCACCAGCTCCATTTCACAGCCTTTCTAAAGTAGAGAGATCTGCTGTTTTCCCCCAGACTGGAAGAGCACATGAGTGACTAGCAACAAGGGGTACAATTGCTTTTTAAATAGAACAGGCGTAGATCACCAGCGTAGCTGCTATGGAACAACAGATACCTGAGAGACGGACCGCAGGGGGACAAGTCAGAGGGAGTGACAATTCTGTGACACAGATACAACTTCTACACCGAAACCAGCACGCCTCTTCACAAAAACCCAGCAGCTTGTAGCAGTTTTGTCACTCCTGAAATGAATTTTGCTTGCCCTGTGAAACTGCTTCTACGCAAGTCATTCTCTATTATGAGACAGCCAACCTTCTGCAGTAACAACACGGACGTTCTTTTTACCAAAGGAAAAGAGGATAAAAGGGTGCTGCTATAGATAAGAATAAAAAATAACTCAGCAGTTACTTTTTGTCAGTAGAAATTTCTACCTAGTCATCTCAAAGCCAAACCCTGACTGTGCACAAGTTTGCAACCCACTGCTGTACAGAGACAGCATGGGCACAATAAGGGCGTGTGGAAGTATTCACCTTACCAAGGTGCTCACCTAAAGCTTCAGGTCCAGAACTTTCATTGTGAATCAGAACTGACCCAGGATAGCAAAGATCTGTTTGAACGATCATGCAGCCTACTGAGAGCCACAGCCAACGGAGGGCTAACAGCTGCCTCCGCAGTGCCCCAGCCCCTGCCTGTGAGTCATTTCAGGTAAAATCAGGACACAGAGCAAATTCAGACAAAACGAACCTATATCTTCCACCCTTTTCCACAATGTAATTCAATTGACTTCTGCAGAATTACTCTTGATTTAAACAGAATCAATATTTCTATAGAGAAGCAGGAGGAAGCATACAGTTTTTTGTGGCTATTAGTATAAATCCAATCATCGAGGTACTGAAGTCGACCAAGACATCACAAGCACAGCGTGGCTACAGAAATGACCTTTCTTTATCAAGGAAACACAGACATTTCTGTATGGACTATTTTTCTTTCCAGCTGTCACATATAAGAAATCACTGTGCTCAGGGCCCGCTGTCAGAGCACGATGAAGCAGTCATCACAGAAAACCATATTCACTCATTCATGAAGCCACCACCAGCAGGCTTCAAGAACACAGCAGCCTTCTCCACTTTCTCATCAGCTTCAAGTATACCTACAAGCATCTTCAAACAGGCACCCACAGAGCAGCCTGCAGAGCTGCGGCCTCAGAGAACCCTCAGAGGCTTCAATACCTGGAGTGGGATTGCAGGAGAGCACAGTGCCCTGCAACATCATGAGCACATCCCAGCACTGCTACCTCTGCTGCAATCGGCCACCTCCACCTTCTGCAGGCCAGGCTGATCATTTGTGAGCAGCAGTGATTGCTGCTGATTCAAGACTGCACTTCCTTTCCATATTCAAGTTGTAAATCTGCACTGCAGTCTACAAAGGGGCTTAAGCCTTTTGGAATAGCCAAGATCTTTCTCACATTGCAACCAACTGCAGATAACACAGAGCTCTCATTTTTAGGAGCAGTCAGCCATGTTGTACATAATTAAGATGGCTCAATCCGACTCCTTCAAGTCATCCCTCTCATACACAGACACATCCAGGCGCTGATGTACAGCAGCAGAGAGGACAAATGAGTGCTCACAAGTGTCAACTTGTTTGCACACTGCTATTTCTGTTGCTCAGACAATCACTTTCAAGAGGACGTAGATCACATGAGAATACTCTCCTGCTCCTTTGCCCCTGTACTGAGCTTAACCATTTGTGTGTCTCCTTTCTGGCTCACTGTAAACCCTACCTTCTATTGAGAAATTACAAAAACACACATTCTTTCAGAAAGCAGGATTTAGACCTACATTTAGTGCTCCCTCATTATGAAAGGCACTCCTTTTGTACAGATTAGCAATTTCTGCAGTAGTTGCACATACCCAAGGTGAACTACTAGGAGATTAAAAAAAATATATATGCAAATATTTACTAAAGATTTACTAACAGACATAGATAGAAACTCCAGCATTTAAGCAGTCTGAAAATCTGCTTTCATTCAGCGCTAAAGTCTTAACGGCAGTTTGCCTGCAACAGGGGGAGCATGCCTTACAGGGTCTGACCATCCTGGGTCAATTCTTTCTCACCCTGCCCTTTCAACAGCTTCCTACAGAAATACTTAGGAGAGAGCACTGAACAGAAAGTTTCCCTTGTACCAACTCCGAGCCAAACTTTCGCTGATGGAAGCATCTCCCTTGGCTCAGAAGTGAAGGACTGACCAATGAAGCCCACAGTGGTCATATGAATACCCTCACCTCCAGCACAATCACGCAGCACTGAGCTGTGTCCCACTGAGAAAACCTATCAGGAATCCTCCAGCCCTGCTACCTGCTGCTTCACGCCCATTTTCTGTTGCACAGAAAGGAAATGGCTGCCTACATGAAAGAACAGTGTTTGCATGGAGAAAGACTTACCAGCGGCCCTTCACTCACGGAAACGGGGCTCAAGGAAGGATGCTGGCCCCAAACACAGCGAGCGGAGGAGCAAACTCAACCCCTCACCACCTCCAAAATGCTCTCGGGCCATGACTCAAACCACAGCATCACCGGCACATCCGACGCATGAGAAACTACAAGGGATACTATTTTTTCAGACCTCCACAAGCAAGTGCCATCCGCGGTGAAGGAGGAGCAGAGCACCGTATTTGTGCGCAGATCTATTCTGGTCTCGTAGTGAAGCTGATAGGATGGCCATGGGCCAAGGAGGGGCGGAAAGCAGTGGAGGAACGGCTGCAACGACCCAGTGCAGCTCCCAGCTTCCTGCAGATACCAGCAAGATATTTATAAAAAGAGGGAAGATAAATGAGAAAGGGAGAACAACAAACACACTCCAACTGGAGGGAAAGCCCTTCAAAGTTTCAGAAGCGGTCATCAGTTGGAGTGGTTTGAAATTTGGCTACGTCAGGGCTCCAAAGGAAGCACCTTCCCGTACACAGATAATAGTATTTATCCAAAGGGGAGAGGAAGGTTGAGGAAGAGACTGGACAAATGATCCAAACAATCTCAGTGGGTTAAGCAGAGCCTCATACTAGGAAGGGGGATTCCGCGGGTGGAAGGCGGTGCAGGAAGTCAAGGTGTTGTTTCCTGGGGATATCCCTTCACATTTCTCAGCCAGACCTTGGCTGGGACAAAGCAAACCCAGCAGCGCTGCTGGCTCTTGGGATCTTACGGTAACCTTAGCCACAGCTGCAGGGCGGTTCTGAAAGCATCAGATTCACATGATAAAGAAAATCAAATCACTTCCAAAAAAAAAAAAAAGGTTATGGCAAAAACCTAGGAAATGCTAGAATTTAGATGCTATTTTCTCTAAGACAAATAAAATCTATGCTGGATTTTAGTGTGACATATCTTACATTCCTATTCAAATTTTGATTTATGGCTGTTATTTTAATAACTCACTGAAAATACGAGATCAGACAGACAGACTGACTGTGGTCCCGGATAAACAAGGAACGGTGCCTACTGGGACAGGAAGCTGGGCTTGGTGGCTGTTGCACAACACGTCCCTAACACTAACAACTTACATACATCAAGCCAACAGCCCCTCCAATGAAAATCCACACCCAGATTTATCACAGTCACCAGAATGTCAGAGCAAGACTCCAGAAAACCATAACAAACAAAAGGCAGTTTCCTAAGCTCATCACACACGGGGGTGTGGGACTCCAAAGCATCTCCTTGCTCTTCAAATACAAATGCAGGCAGACAGCAATAACCAGCTATTGATAATGCCAACTGTAACTGCTCGTTACTAATTGCAATTTATATTTGGTGGTAATGCTATTACTCCTAAGGGGACTCAACGTGTCCCTTTTGACTGTGTGCTCCCTTCGTATCCTTTTAACAGATTTTTTGTTTTGTTTTGTCCCACTGCAAAGTAAATGGAAACAGATAAGTAAATCAGTGCTGTTGCAGAATGTTGGGTGACACAGGCCTTGTATGGGTATAATCAGCTTTTTGTTGATAGCCCCACTGTCTTTAATGGCATAGACAGCACAAGTGCACACCAGCACTTCCATGTCCCTCCCCATTTTTGGGAACATCAGTATGCATCATACAGGAGGACTCAGAAAACACACGCAACTAAGACGTGGTAGAATGGATTAACACAGATGGACAGCTCATACACAGGAAAATGACTTGCAGACAGTATTTATACCTCAGGTGAATGTACCAAAAGCCACAGGAAAGCAGGAGAAAAAAAAGACTACCAAAAAACAACAAATATTTCTCACGTAGGGCAATTCTACAGAGCACTCACTAACTGGAATGCTTTTGATGTTGAAGGAAAGTGTTCATCTGCTGCAGAAACGATGAGTAACCGCTTACGGTGCTCCATGCAAATGTGAACAGCAGAGGGTTTGGATGCTGAACTGAATTCAGGATTGCATGACTAACCCTCCAATATCAGACTAAATATTCAACAATTGAATTCAAGATATTTAATGCTAATTTCTCAGCCCAACAATCAACACATGATACAATAGGAAATCATACCAAAGAAAGCTGGCTTGTTCCTTCAACAGTTATTTGCAGGCTTGTAATCCTAGAACAAGTCCAGTTATCTTAACAAATGCAATATATTTCCTACCTCAGAGGGTCTGAACTCTAAAACCCAAACATTTTTCAGACCTCATCAAATATATTTACCATACAGTACAGAGCACACATTCCACAGGAATAGCTGCCTGCTGTTACATATATTTTGGCATTTGTTTCACTTTCCTAGCTTTGCCTACAAAGGAAGATGTCAATATGGATTTTGGAGCACAGCAGAGTAAAAACTGGTGCATGTAATGAGTGAGTAAATGGAAAGTGGGAAGCACGAACGCCTCTTGCTCCATCACACCGTCCCTGCTGCTATCTGTCCCCCTGCTGCAATGCCATGGCCAGAGGAAAGCCACAACATCTCAGCATCCTTCCAGCCAGGATGAATTAGCAATTAAACAACTCTGTTGCAAAAAATCATCTGCAAGTTCAGCAATGAAGCGCCTGACACCAGAATCCTGTTGGATCACTACTACTCCTATTCTTCTGTACCTAAGCAGTATCCTCTTAACACACAGATCTCTCATCAGATCCTCCATCTTTGCCCTTTTATTTTCTCTAAACAGCCCTGTAAATGGTAAATAAAAGGTTTGTTGCTTGGTTTTGGATGGAAGAACACAGAAGGAAAAACAGGAGATGTTTCAGCATTACTTCAGTAAATTCTTCAGCTGTTGATTCTGGTTAGCACAAATGCAAAGCAGAGCAAAGCAATGGGCAGATGATGCTGCACAACCTGCAGGACACCTGCATGTCCCCAGCTGTTTCCTGCTCCCTGCACAGGGAACCAGAGAGAAAGAAAGAACAGAGGGGAAAGAACAGAGGGGAGACTCAGAGTGCTGCCACTCAGCTCACTATTAGGGCAAGGGTGCAGGAAGGACCAGGCCAGCACACTGTTACACAGTGCCACAGCCTGGCACCGAACTCACTGCAGTCGGTGATATTCCCAGCCCAAAAACCTTGTGATTTCAGAATGCACCTGCACCACAGACAGCTGAAGACAAACTGGAGATTTCTGAAATCAAATGCACTTAATGGACTTGTTGAACTGGTGTGTAACGAAATGAGACACCAGACAAATCCTCCTGCAGTCCTGGCCCAGAAAAGCAGCAAAGAACATTCAATTACAAAAGTAAAGTGACTGAAAAACCTTCCTCATCTGAGAGGCACCACGGAGATTACAACACAGACATCACCAATTACTTACACAAAATCAGAACAATAGCAAGTGATTATCAAGCATTGCAAAATGTTCACGAGAAACTTCTGCTACCAGCGAGCTGTTCCTCATGTGTGTTACTTAAATCTAGGTCAGTTTAATTTTGGAAATCTGCACTAATACTGGCTTATGGCTTCACATTCTGGGACACCATACTGCTACCTGGATTTGTCCTACAGAGACACACAGAAGTGTTTCTGCACGGTAATAAGAATGGTAATAAGAAGCCAGCAGAGAAAACAGAAAAGCAAGATGAATGCTAGAAACACAAGAGACTTGTGCTCTGCATCTTCCCTTCTGCAAGGACTGGAAAATGCAGGAGATTTTCTTACAGATTTCACTTTTCTCTTACCCTCACTCTCAGCTGCAAAGACACATTCGGCTTCACTGAAAGAAAAAATCTGATACTTTTGGGCTGCTGGATGGAACTTTGCTCTGCAGAAGTGAAATCAGGTTACAAAATCAGAGTATGTTTTACAGAACTCTGACTCCGAAATTCAGAACATGAGCTATTCCTTGGAGCCATTTTACTTGCCCGACTTACACTGAAGAACATGGAGCTGGCAGGCAGACTATGTTACTACACTAAACCATATTAAAAAACATCAACTACTGCAAAACGCAGCCGTCCTGTTGCAGAGGCCAAGTTACTCACCCTGCCCTGGTTAGAGCCCTGCTGCCTCCTTGGAGCCCTGTCTTTGCACAGCACAGCAGAGCTGCCAACGCCCTGCAGCCAGCATTGCCCAATTTAAACATGAGGAAGCAGCAGGCTTCAACAAAGGAGCCTTCATTTTTCAATTCACTTCTCCCGCACTTGGGAACTGTTGAAACTCAGAGAGAGAGCTCTGCATGCTGCCTGCTTCCCAAGGCTTTTCTATGGGAGATCAGGTGCATCCAGCCCCACCAGCAGCTCTGGGTGCATCACTTCTGCCAGAAGATGCACATAACAAGCTCCAGCCTACAGTAAAAGAAGCTTCCAGACTTGCAGCTCTGCAGTGGAAGGCATCTTGCATCCTTAAAATGAACTGTAAGAGCTGAAAAGGGAAAGCTCATCCGACAAACAGAAATTCCAAATGTCATCAGTGCCATTAGTTTTTGAGAAAAATATTTACGCTGTAGCTGAACCCAGACAAAAAACTGCATCAGCAGAGGTTTTCTGTCTGTTTTTTAATGATTCTGCCTTAATTACAGCTGAACTTCACCCCTTCCCCACGCTGACGAAGAGAAGAGTTGTGAAATGCAGGGTCCTGCAAATTAGCAAGCAAAGTGAACAATAAAATCCCCCCAAGGATAATGCAACACAAAACATGCTGCATTCATTTATTTTGCAAAGTGGAGCTTAATTACTTGTAAAAATAATGGCTCCTTTGTACAAGCTCTCGCTAACATGCGTTGCTGCTCTGTGTTTTGCTGAGTGGTACACACTGTGTGCCAAATGTGTGTGCATGGTTTATACAGCCTGTGCATAAGCAGAGTGCAGAAGAGAGGTTGTACAGTATCCATTGTGTTTTGACAGCACGTAAATAATATATACTCTTGTCGTGGAGTTTGGCTGCTTTTCCCTATACTGAAACTCACTATTTCTCCTCCCAGTACGGATTTTCAGGCCCTGATCCCCTGTGACTGCAGAAAGCACCAAGCATAATGAAACTTCTGCTATGGAAATGGGCCACCTTCATTGCAGCCACCATCCACTGCAAGCCTTTTGGAGCAACAAGATGCATAGCACAGCCTATGGTTAGGCATGGTATTTCCACCCAAGAGGGAATCTAGCCGTAATTCTGCTTAACTCACCTACATGGTCTTAGGATACACTAAAAAGAACAGGAGCCAGCAGCACCTTGATGGAAAAGGTACTGAGGGCACTACAGTATCTTGTGTTTAAAGATGTACTGCAAAGGTCACCAGGGGAATCCCTTATATGACACCAACAGCAGCTGCCCCAGAGATAAGCAGAGGACAGTGCCATACAACAAAGTGCTTTTGCTTCTTTTCCCACCAAGAAAGGACTGGCCTGCATAGGAATTGGCTGTGAAACACACTACCAAATACATGAACAGCATTTGTAACAGCTCTGTTTACTTCCCATATCTTTTAAAATTATTGACTCTGCTCATTCAGATCACAGTATTTGCTGTAAGCTTTATAATCAAGTTTTGGTCAATTTAGGTTTTGTGATAGTATGCAAATTCTGTCAACATCATTAGCCTCACCTTGGAGCTCTGCAGTTTCAGGATGAATTTGCTTATTCCAGTTTTACAAAGCAGCCTGCAAGACCGTTGAGTATTTTCACATTATGACTGTTGTTGAACTCACATGGGAAAAAGAGAAACACTGCCACCATCTCTGTATTGATCCCAGCCAACAGTGGTGAAGAAAAGGTCAGACAGAGTACAGCTCCTGTTCCACCCTGCACCTTCTCCTTCACCCTGCCTGCTATCTGGTTGGCTTCACTGTCTCAGATGAAACTTAAATGCAAGCACATGAGCAGCCAAACTTACTTTTTGCTGCCTCTAACATCCTGTCCAATAACTATAGCAAACAGAATAATTTACAATCTGCAGCATAAAGAAACATCGCGTGAGAGCATGGACAACACAGAAGAGTCCTAAACATGACATTGGGTCACTGAACATAAACCCTAAGCATCTGAAAATTCCCATCAGGAAAACAAAGTTAATAACAAAGCTTAAGAGAACTGGGCATCAGAACAGCAGACATGCAGACCAAAACTTTTAAAAACAGCCCTCCCACCCCAGAACTTATTTAAGCTCTTTGTCTTTAAGAGCTGCAGCCTTTAAAGCCAGTAAGCCAAACATTTTTTATTCAAAAATAACTTTCCATCTTCTGAAGTTTTCCTGTCAAGCGCTGCAGTGAGGGCTCATGCAACAAGTTACTTGCTGCAGTTGGAAGATCAGGCTGCTTCTCATCACCCTCGTAGAACAGAACAGTTTCTGCTGCGAATACTTGCATTAATTTTTACTTAAATTCTTACTCATACCAGCAGATATCTATTCTCTACGAGATGCTGCTTTAGTTCAACAGAATTGTTACGATTTCACCTAACCAAAAAAACTGTAGATTTATGGACTACAAGTGTGACAGTCACAGCCACCAGCCTGCTAGCTGCGCTCCTTTCAACAGCTGTACTTGTTTGAAGACAAGATTTTTCACTTGTGTTTGTATAAGGTTTGCCTTAATTAGCTGATATTATTATGACTCACGTTGGGCTGCAAGGCACAGCTGGAAACAGAACAACGTGAACAGAACAAGAGAACCCAACAGTATTACTGCACTTACTTTGAATACTAAGGTCGTTCTCCCATTGTTTCTAGCAATAAAGGTAAAAGCAAAACCACAAAAAAATTTTCTTCGAGAGTACAGTTCAGCTTTTAGAATCATTAAGGGGGAAGGCATCTCTAAGATCATCTAGTCCAACCATCCACCTCCAACCAACATTCCCCAATTAGACACCCTTCAGGGCTAAAGGGAAGCAGGATAAAGGAAAACAAGCAGAAGAACCATGAAATCATCCTTACTCGGTCAGAAGCTGATGCAACTTCTGGTAGCCCCTCTCCAAGGCCAAGCTCACGGGCGTCACGCCGTCGCGGTTGTGGATGCTGAGCGCTCCTCTTCCTCCTGGCTGCTGGAGCAGAAACCACGTCAGCCGCAGCAGGCCCTGCCTCACTGCAAAGTGCATCAGGGTCTCCCGAGGGATGTTCTCTGGGAATAAGGAAAGAAAAAGAAATAAGAATTTGTAGGCTGCCATTTAGGTGAATGCCATTCCCCCACATCCTTGTTACTGGAGACAAGCCACACGCATGCCAAGTGCAGCACAATGGCTGGCATGGAACTAGAGGTGCTGACAGCCAAAAAGCCAAGGAACCTAAACACTGCAGCACCTGGAAAAACACGCTCTGCACAAGCTGGCTGCGAAATCCAGGAGAGACCGCTGCATGAAAGCAAGGGACTGGCTCCAGTGGGATTGAACATGCCCAGGACATCTCGGGGTCAGACTGAAAGAGCACAGAAGTCAAAGTGAAAAGAAGGGCTTTGTGGACAGCCATGACAACCACTGAGATGCAGGGCTTCCCTACAGCTCCTGGCATCTTCAGGGGTGTACATTTCTCTCTCTCCACATCCAAGCCTTTTTTAGTTCCATGTTCAGGATCAGCTTTTAGGAATCCTAGAGTTGTTATTTAGCGGAACACTGATTTGTCCCAAGGCATGAAGAAAATCAGTTACAACCGAAGAACAAATGCAGAGCAGTTATGAAAGAGAACAGTTTTAGCCTCTCATACAGACATAAAAATGAGGTTTTTGATTTCCTGGCTTGATTGTGCCTTAGCCCAGCTTTTCTCGGCTTTCTGCAGTAGCACTGTAATTCTGAGTAGCAGCATTTATAAACTAGTAATCTCCTCTGCTGCTTTTTATGTTTAATAACCGTGACTTTCTAATTCAGTAAAAGTCACTCTTGAGCCTAAGCTTTCATCTCAGAAAAGTATCTCCCCTACTCTAAAAGCTGCAGCCCGAGAACTTCCACCAGAAATGGGCTCCAGATGCACCGCTGAAATACAGCATTTGCAGATCAAAGCGTGCTACTTCTGCAGGGAGGGGGAAAACATTTGGGTTAAAAAACTGCAAGAAATAAAAATTTGTTCTTTTAATTAACAAAGGATTTCAGTATTGACTGGCAGCAGCAAAAATAACAAAAATGCACCAGCTGAGTAAACCATGCCAATGGTTTAATACCTTTAATATCATAGCAGTGATTTATTGGGTTATTAATTTGGTTGCTAGCCAAATCTACACAGTAAATTTAAAAAATGCAAGTGCATAATGCCCGTAAGATTTAATTATTTTTTCCCCAAGAAGCACACCCCAAGAGAAATCATTTCTTCAGTATGCTGCTGTTTTCTTGCTTGCTTTCTCAAGGGACGTCATTAAGGCCTTCAGTGAAAACCAATGCAAAAAGAGGGAGTTATCCCTGCCTGACACACAGGCTTTCCCCACTTTCTGGATCAGCTCCTGAAGAACTGATCAGTATTCAAGAACTACAGCTCTCTGGCACTGCCTCTCTTCCATATGACTCCAAATAGGGTCTCTGGGCTTCAAACCAATCCTTCCGCCCTAACATCCTTTTATTACTCTCAAGCAAAATCATGTTATTTTGAACACATGAGTATGTCTGAATGGAGGTTCCAGCTGATCAGAGAAAAAAAGAAATAGCTGGTCTTACTCACAGAAAAATTCTCAGCCTATGGGAGAGTAACAAGAAGGATTTTGTACGGAGTGCAACAGCATGTCACGCTTCAGAAATAAACAACCCAACGGAATCGAGTGCACCCTCAGCAAGTTTGCTGATGACACCAAGCTGGGTGGTGCAGTCGATACGGTTGAAGGAAGGGATGCCATTCAGAGGGACCTTGAGAGGCTAGAAAAGTGAGCCCAGGTGAACCTGATGAGGTTCAACACAGCAAAGTGCAGAGTTTTGCACTTGGGCTGGAGGAATCCCAGGCATCCATACAGACTGGAAGGAGCAGTCCTTGAGAGCAGCCCTGTGGAGAAGGACCTGGGGGTCTTGATTGATGAAAAACCTAATATGAGCCAGCAGTGAGCCCTTGTGGCTCGGAAGGCAAATGGGATCCTGGGCTCCATCAAAAGAGGGGTGGCCAGCAGGGACAGGGAGGTGATTGTTCCCCTCTACTCTGCTCTTGTGAGGCCCCATCTGGAATACTGTGTCCAAGTGTGGAGCCCCCAGTACAAGAAAGACAGGGAGCTGTTGGAGAGGGTCCAGAGGAGGGCCGCAAAGATGATGAGGGGACTGGAGCATCTCCTCTATGAAGACAGGCTGAGGGAGCTGGGCTTGTTCAGCCTGGAGAAAAGAAGGCTGTGTGGTGACCACACTGCAGCATTTCAGTACCTAAAGAAAGCCTACAGAGGGGAGGGGAATCAACTCTGAAAGGGTAGATAACTGCAGGATGAGGGGAAATGGTTTTAAGTTGAGGGAGGGGAGATTTAGGTTCGATGTCAGGGGGAAATTCTTTACAGAGAGAGTGGTGAGGTGCTGGAACAGCTGCCCAGAGAGGCTGTGGATGCCCTGTCCCTGGAGGTGTTCAAGGCCAGATTGGATGGGGCCCTGGGCAGCCTGGTCTAGCATTATATGGGGAGGCTGGTGGCCCTGCGTGTGGCAGGGGGTTGGAGATTCATGATCCTTGAGGTCCCTTCCAACCCTGGCGATTCTGTGAAGGTAGTTAATCAAAGACTGTCAGCTTTGGACCTAAGGTATAATGAAAAATAACAGAACAAAAGGGAAAAACTATTGACGAGGCTGCAGAAAGGAGAAAGTGTGGATACAAGACTGGACTTAGTGAAAGCATATGGCCAAGTCTTACACTGTGAACTTGTATTTCCACAGAGCTCCTACAGTAACTGCACTAATAAACTGGCAATCAGCTAGCATAATTAAAACAGTACAACTCTTCCTGCCGTGGATGTCGGAAGCACTACAGCACTTCTGTTGGAGCAAATGACTGCTGTCCAAATAAAGAACATGTTGCACTGGTCTGACCACATCTGTTGCAGCAAGGCATCATCTCCCACTTCAGCTGCCCTGTTGAAAGGGAACATCATCTTCCTAACTGAAACAAACAGCCTTGCACCAGGGCAGACTTGAAAAGCATAAGCATGGATTCCTGGATCAAAACACCTCTTCCTCCTTTAGCTGAGAGCTGCACAATTAGGGAGCAGCATCTTCTGCTTACCAGCTCTTGGTTCTCCAAGAAAAACATACACCAACTTCAAGCTTGGAAAGGTGCCTGCAACCACGCATCCCCTGATCCACCTGGGTACCCGTCCCTACATGTATTTCCATAGAGGAATTGCTTCTCCTACTTGTCCCAGATGTTCAGGCAATTTAATCTGCTCATTGGAATGCACTTTTTGAAAATCCTATCTTTTCTTCTCCGCTTTTTAAAAACCATCTTCACTACTGTCAAATTAGCGGATACAGGTGGATGGAGATGGCTACAAATGCAACTGTCCTGAACTCAGCACTGCCCCAATGCCTCTGCACAACCACGATGTGCACAGAAGGTGAATACAAGAAGACACGGTGCCTTGCCATCCTGAGCATATTAAACACAGACTCATACTCCAGGTCCATTGGAAAGGATCTGCCTGACATACAAGACTGGCTCCAGGCCATCCTACCAGATGGGTATGGATGATGGCAGCAAAGAGACAAAGTGCTGCGCACACAACAACTGCAGGGCCCTGGGCAATGGCTTTAGAGGGTTTTGGAGTGTTTAAAACTCACACAGCTACAGTGAAAAGGCGTGTGCCATCTGTGGACTGGATTAACTACTAATATACAAAGACAAATACATCTGCTGGTGTACAGTGTTGCTCAGAACAAGCCAAGAGCAGGTGTGCATTGACTATGGGAGTGCTGCATGATGGAGATGGAGATGGAAGGAGGATGGGCAGCATGCCTACAGCCATACCAGCTCTGAAGGTCTGAGGCTTGTAGCATGGGATGCTGGAAATTCAGTCAATGATTACAACGTCTTGTCACAGTGCAAAATTTCTTTCCCAGCTATGGAAGAACAACAGAAGCTTTAACCAGCAGTAGCCAGAGCTCCTTCTCCTACCACATCAGGCATGAGCTCCTCATCTTAAAATGGCTGTCTTTTGAATGTCAACAAAAAGGATCTTGCAATTAGGAAACTGTGGAAACGCAAGACACATGATACTGGAAAGACCAAAGTTGTTTTTGTTCCTTTCTTGTTTCCTAGTAATAGGCAAGAGTTGAAACATATGATTATCATCCCATAATGGCAGGGCACTCTAATCCAGCTGGCAAAACAGAAGACTTTAGATGTATTATTTTAATGTGTTGGTTTTTTTTTTGCAGCTCTGACACATGAACAATTTATCTGAGTAGCCAAGGTCAAAATTTCCATAGAAGAATATCAAATGTACTTTGCTAACTGTAAATGATTAAGGCTTAAGGTGCTTATAGCACTAAATAAAAAAGCACAGAAGTAGAAAAAAAAATAAAGATGTGGGCATGACACATCTGTGAGCACACAAACTTGTTCCCTAAGAACTTGCGTTGTAATGCTAATTAAATAAAAGAAAATAAAAAGAAAAAAAGAAAAATCAACTAACCTCTGTATTTCTTTTTAAAATTTGCTTCTTATTTATTTAAAGAAATCCACGCTAAATGGCTCAGTTTACCCTCCATACCTTGAGACAGCTCAGTGAAGAAGAGAAAGCCATGGATTGGAATAGCTCGAAGCATCTCTTGCTACTCTTCCTGTGATAGTGACTTCCCCTTGTTTCTCAGCCAAAATCATGTATTGTCAGCAAATTCTAAAGGCTACCATCAAATCTTGTTTATGGCTGAAAGGGTTTTCAGTGCTCAGATCAACCCTTGAGCAAAACCCCAAAACAAGCTGTCACCTGGCACTTGAGAAGGCAATGGTACTAAAGGAAAGTTGAGGTGAAGACACAGAGGTTGGACTTACGAGTTCAGTTAATAAAAAATGTGGGTAATTCTTCTTTAATCTTATAAACAAGACTTTTTCAAAGCACACTAAAGGATCTTCATGTCCCTATTCCCACTAACACCTAAGGGAACAGAAACACCTTAGTGCCAATAGTTTCTCAGCCACAGACACTGGCTGAACATTTTCTGCTTCCTATTTTGCAATGCAGAGGGCATTAAATTCAGGGAAGGAAAATATTTTTTTTCATTTTATCAAGTACTGTAACTGAGCAGACTACTTTGTGCTGTTTGCTCAGAAAAGATCATGCCCATTTATACCATACAAGCCTTTATCAGAGGGCAGAGAGAAAGGTGAGAAGCAGATAGGAAAGAACACCAAACCCAGGGAAAAGAAAACTGGTAACTATTATCCTGAAAGCATTTAAGTAGAAACTATAAAAGGAGTGCAGGAGATGAACAGATTAAAGCTTTATGTCTGGAAAATACCATCAGCCACATCCCTTTAACATGCTCCAGTGGAGAAAAAAGGTAGCTCCTAATTTCACTATAGTTAGTCCTGAAAGTTTGTTGTTTTTTTCTTAGTAAGGCTTTTTTGTTGTTGTTGTTACTGCTCTCTTCAGACATTCTCTGTTTCTGTTTTCAGTATCCTCTTGAGATCTTTCTGATCTCTACTGATGTGGTCCATTGCACCGTACACTGCAATCCTACTGGGTTCCATGCACCATTATTAAACACAACTCCCAACCATTTCAGACTAGGCCAAGGCAACTTCTTCCCCACCATCTCCTCCCCAGTGAGCTCACAGAGCTTTATTTCTCAAGAAGCATTATTGCATATGGATGTTTGCTATTCAGTGCTTCTGGGAAGCTGTACATATTCAAGACGTCTTCAAGACGTCAATAACTGCATTCCTAAGGCCTGGGAGCTGCTAAGTGTTTTATCTGCTAAGATGGTATTCTGGTTATCTGCCTGCAATCAATGCTATCTTGCAGCTCATCAAAGGGACAGATTTTCCCTATGTTCTCACAGGGAACTACTTGCTCTCATGGCTGATCATCACTGCACTCTGAAAGCACCAACCTGAAAAGCTCACGCCACCAAAATCGGAACCATCAGTCTTGATTTCACCACTTATTTTGATGAGCAAATTGAACAGACTGTTTCCTAAAAGAAGTTTTGAAAGCAGTCTGTTCACTACTGATAGATAACACAAGGATTAAGTTCTCTAAGCTTTCCATACCTTAGATACTCCCTAACTTTTTTTGTCATCTTTTTCTCCCTGCTGCAGCACAAACAAGCCATAATCATTACTCATACTCCAAATATTCTGCTCTGGTTTTCTAGTTAGTTGATTTTCTGCTTAATCATTTAAAATAGAAAATTACAGTCCTGCATTTATATTGTATATATTTTCAGAATACATGTTAAAGTTTGATTTCTAGATATAAAGTATAACCCATCTGTTCAATTTCAACAACAGCCTTCTAAATGTCACATGGAACAGTCAACAACCCTACGCTTAACAGCACTAACAACTATGTTCTTCAGAAAGTTACAGTGCACTTGCAGTAATTAAGGCAGACATGATAACACAGCACCTGAAAGTAATGCTGTGTTTGGAGCACCATGGTAACAAAAGTCATCCTTAATTACGGATAGTCTGAAATAAACTTGGGATGCCATCTGAGTTCACATGAGTTGACAATTAAGGGCAAAGCCCAGGAAGGGACAGTGCACGGCAGGTAAGAGCACAGCACAGCTCACCCAGCTGCCCCAGGACAGCAGCAGCATGCATGGAGAGGGCTGAGACACCTATGCCCAAGGTGGTTTAGATGAACTCTGAACTTGGAATGCAAAGCCTTCAACCTGCACGTGTCCATGCAAAGCCCTGCAACACAAGGACGCACTTCTGTCCAAAGGTATAGTATTATAAAGGTATAGCGTATGGTAGACTTGATGATCCTGAAGGTCTTTTCCAACCAAGATGAAGCACCAGGTGGGACCTCCCTCACCCAAAGTCCCATGACCTGACCTGCATAACTGGCACAACAGCTTCATATTCCGTGTGAAATATTTTTTGTGTGCAGATAAACAGGTATCTACTGAAAAGTTACTGCAAGACTTTCTGGAGCCTTTTTCTCTAAAATACGGATTAAAGGTTTCTCTGGGGGCTTCTTCAGGTAGCAAATAAGAGGCAGTTCCTCAAGCAGGTGGGTTCATGGAGAAGGAGGAAAATAAGTGGTAGAGACTGGGAAGGCCATTTGGGTCAGCTCAGGAACACTGCTGATCAAAATGCCCTGAAACTGAGTAACCCTCTGACAGCAGCTGATGTGAGGAAAGCTTGAGAACAGGCTTTATACATATATGTACTTTACTGGGGAAAGTTATCCATAAAGAAGCTGTTACTCAGAAACCTAATCATGATCAGCTGTAGGTGTCTCTGTTCACTGCAGGGAGTGGGACCAGATGACCTCTAAGGGTCCCTTCTGACTCAAATGATCCTACGATCGCACCAGAAGGGCAAAGAATTCAAAACAAGAAACACGAGTAAAGAATTTCACCTTTCCATGGAAAAGCAAACAAGAACTCTGAGGTGAGACCACTGATCAACAGTTTCAGAGAAGAAGATTCTGTTTTCTCAACTAGCTTTTCTAGCCAGGGGCTCCCTATGTACAGCCACTGCCCTCCATCACACAAGCATTAAAGATGCTGGCAGGACCAGGCTGGGTATCACACTCCACACCATTGGCTGGTGAACACAAACTTGTCATCAAAGCCCAAGCTGTACAAAAAGAGTTTGGTGCTGAATTTGGCACAACAGGTTCATACAGAGCTAGATGAGATCCAAACAAATCCACTTTTTTCAACAGATTTTAGGTAAAGAACTAAAGCCTGGGATCACAGATTATTTCAGACTTTTTTGCTGTACCAGAGTAATATCAATTAATAAATACTGGTTTTGAGCAATGTTAACCAAACAGTTGCAATAATATTACCATTAGATTGATTAGATTAATCAATACTGCTCAATGCATTTAATTCTGAGACAATTTCTTTTTAAGTACTAAGAAGTTTTTGTCTTCCGGACCAGCAAACGAGAAACGAGTACACAAACATACTGGGATTAGAAATATACTGATGAACAGTACAGGGATACATGCTGAGTTTATTTTCAATTTATTCAAATGAAAATGATGCCTAAAGAGAGAAAAAAACAGACGTAAATGTAAAGAAAGTCTTGTGTGAAATACTACTGGGATTACTGAACCTGAGGAAACTTCTCTTGTTGAATGGCAACAGCTAACTTAAGTAGGTTATGGGGAAAAAAAAAGAAAGGTGTTTCACTGGAATGCTTACAAATGTCCTCTGGCAGTTTTAAATAATGTTAGAGGTATTTCTAGCCCACAGCTGAAGCAATGCATTCTTAGCAATTTGGATGTATGAATGCACTGTGCCTTTAATCTAGAGCAATGGCAAACTCCTGAAGAATGAAGACCCTGGTTTGGCAACCAAAACATAAGCAAGCACATAGTTCTTACATAGCTTTGGACCACAACATTGCTGCACTTTTACTTACTCAGTGTTATGGCAGCATCTTCCCTGCCCTTTGGAACATGACAGCAAAGAACTCCTTGTCTTCTGCAGGAAGAGTTGGGAGTGAGCAAAGGAAAGGAGAAGCCTGTGCAGGGCCCAGTCCCTCCTCACAAGCCTGCACCAAGCTGTGCTCAACCCTGGAGCCACCATCCAAGCTCTTGCTGCAGAATGGCAGCCACTTCCTGCCCATCTCTGGACTCCAGCCCTTAGAAATATCTCCTTTCAAACACGCTTAACAGCAATGCCCACCTTATAACAGCACTTCTGTGCCCAGATTGCTGGCTGAGGCTCTCCGCACGCTCTGACTTTCAGAGGTTTTGCTAAACAGCAGTGTTTTGTTTCCAACCCACAAGAGCCCATAGAGAAATGTCAGCTTAGAGGCAGCATGAAAGTCTTTCAAGAAAGGATCTGACATTTTCTTTTGTTCTCATGTCTATAGTATTTTCTCCTTCAAGAAGGTTATTTGAAGTATATGGCAGTGACATTTAGCAAAATGGGAAATATGAATTGAGATAACTGTTCATAGGTAGTGATGCAATGAAGGATGGGCGGTCCCACTGGAGGGGCAATGACCAGAACATATGCATAATTGTTCTCGTGTTCCCCCAGTTTCAATCTGTGCAGTGATTTTTCCACTTTTCCAACCCAGATTAACGCACAGGCACCACCACCACAGAGGTGCTG
The DNA here is from genome assembly GCA_035772895.1 of Perdix hodgsoniae. NCBI lineage: Eukaryota > Metazoa > Chordata > Aves > Galliformes > Phasianidae > Perdix > Perdix hodgsoniae. The sequence continues at coordinate 14,783,128 of JAPSGF010000010.1, forward strand.
TTTTCCTAACGTAGCTCTCCATCATGAATCAGAGACATCTCTCCAACCTTGTTCTCCCAAAACAGGGTTACGTGACCAGAAGGATGCTTATATATACAAATCTTTCCTGTCACAATCACAAAAATTCCCCAAAAGTCCCTACGTATAATCAGCTTACTGAAAAAGAGCTACCAGATACATTTGCCTCCAGTCCAAAAGCTGACCAGGAGATGAAAAACAGACCAAGACATCAACAGATTGCGCTTATTCAGTTACATGTGAAAAAACTTACTGCAAGGGAACATTTTATTAGACCAGCACTCTTGGATGAAGGTTGCATTTACTGCTGCTGTATGCCACAGCCTATACCATGGTGATTTTCAGGCACATAAGTGTATGCTGAGCAAATCCTGTGGCAAATCCATAAGCAAATCCTTTCCCAAACTTCTGATTTTTCCAAAGAGGAACCAAAGACAAAAAAAAAAAAAAAAAGAAACTAGATTTGAGCCTTCCTGCAAAATTAGTAACAATCCAGTACTTAAACTGAAATCTTCATTAATTAAGAGCACTTTCCCAATCTTTTACTATATTTTTACCACTTCAGTAAAGCAGAAATCCCCGCATTATCATGGCTTTCTAAAATGCAAAAAGAAACATCAGCGCCTTCCATGGAGAGGGAAAAGATACCAAATGTTTATCTCCCAGTAAACAGACAACAGCATCTGAATTTCTACCCAGAAGCCACTAAATAGGATCACATCTTTGAACGTCTGCTAATGCTGCTTTGACTGCCTGCCCATGCATCCACATTTACAAAAGCAGTCACTGAGACAGTGACAATTAAAGCAGGAAAAAGTCCTGCAGAAAACCCCATCAGGACAAGCAGAACTGCAGCCACTGTGCTGAACAACTCATTCCTGTTGCAGTATTTAAGCTGGTGTATCCCATAACAGATAGGGAATGCCTCACACCACATTCCTCATGTGAAACTATTTGCCAAAATACCTTAGAAATTTACAGCAACACTGGAATTAGCCCCAGAGTGCACAAGTATGCTTCCTTAAAACTTCCCTGTGACAAAAAATAGAAGCAGAACTCCAAGGCTACAGCCATGTCACAGCATCTTGAACGTGTTGGTTCTGCTGCTTTTACTAGAGGCTTTGAGCCAGCACTGATCTCTATTTATAAGCTCTCAGTAGCACTTTCTGCTATGGTTAAGGGCTAACGTTAGCCAGGCTTTCCCACTTTTATTCTGTTTTATTTGCAGAATTATCTGGGCTCATTTTAGGGAAGGTCTGGGTTCACCAGACAGCTGTACAGACAGGGATGCTGGACCAATCCTCAGGGTGCTTTGGCATCAAACGTGCTGCCTGTAGGCAGCCTGCCAGCTTCTCCAAGAGAAATCAAATGCGTTTTACGCACATTACAGTTCCTTTGCACCTGTGCTATAAAACCAGTGTTTATCAAACACACCAAGGCTGTGGCACAAGGCCAAAGCATCAGGCTTCCTCCACAGACCCATCTCTTTCAGGAAATCAGAGAAGTGTGATGCTGATGCATGCACAACACTGCACAGACAAAAAACCCCTATCTGCGTGTGTTGCAACACTGACCATTTATCACATTGTGTCCTATTTTATAACAGAAGATAAAGAAAACATGGGTGACCTGTATTTCAAGATGGCTGAAGCGCAAAGCATAGGACACAGTCACAGTAGGACACATTGGCATACAGCCTGTCCCATTCCTGTGCACAAAGACCAATGAATATTTTGAAAGACAAATGGATGGCTCCTGCAGCAGAAGGCTTTTAAGCTCTCTTTCCACCCACACCTCACACACATCCCCCATGCTTCTCACCGTTGAGGGACTGATCTGTTCCCAGCACGTTCCATTCTGCAGGCAGTTTCAGGTGTCGAAATGCCAAAGCCACTTTCTCATCCAAAATGTCCACATCTGCAGCAGGTGGTCTCGACTGGTCCAAAAAACGGGTGAAGTTTAGTGCCTGCTGGTTCCCTGCGTAGGTAGCCAGAAACTGGGCTGCATCGTAGGCTTCATCCTGGATGAACCTGAAGCTCTCTTCTGCCACCACCAGAACAGGGCGACCTTCCTTAGAGGCACAAAGTGCCACCTTCACTGTCTCACAGCAATCATGGCCTGCAAAGAAAACCAAGGGAAATTGTAGAAGAGAACAGTCGAGAGCTGAAGAAAGCCAAAACTGAGTAGCATCTTTAACACACACATTCCTTATATTAAATCAGATAAATACAAGTTATCAAGTGTCACAACTCCAAATTAAAAGCTATCTTGGGACCTCAATGTGTTTGAAGAGAAGTAAGTATTTTTTGTAGATTTTTAAAGATGCGTAATCCTTCTGTTTGGCATAATGTAAAGCCAGAAGTATCTAAGCAGCTCAGCTCTGACCAGCCTATTTTGGATCAGCTACAAGTGAATTCAAGAGCACTTGGTAACGATTTTGCTAACGCACCAATGGGAGTTATGATCCAATCAGCCAAATTATAGGGTCAGACAAACTTATCCTTTCCAGCTCCACGGGACTCAGAAACTCATCAGAAAGTAGAACTTGAGAGCTGGAAAACCTCCTGCTCCAAAAGCTGGCACAGCACTTGGCTTATACAGCAACCACCGCAGCATCACCTAACACACGGACCTACAAAGCAGCAGGAGCTGGTAGAGCACAGCCTGAAACACAAAACTAAAACTAAGCTTCTGCTAAATAAAAACCCCAAATGGCTACTTTCCATATTTACCAAATAAAAATGGTAGAACCTTGATACGTTTAGTTAATTAGGGCCCAAAGCAGCCGGTGCTGGCAGTTGTCAGACGTGCCCCTTCAATAATAAGGTTCGTGCTTCAAGTTCACTGTGCAGCACAGCTCCTTGTTCCAGTGTCAGCCTGACGTCAGTGCTGTTTTTGCCAGAACAGCACGGACCCTGCACTAATTACTGGAAAAGCTTCTTTTTGCACATGACCTCAGCATCTAACCACATTCATGGAACCCTACTTAATTAAATACAAAATGACGATTTATTTTTGAAGGCTCGAAAATTCTATTTAAGCCCCTATTTGTGGTCAGTGGGAAAGTTTCCTTCTTGTGTTGAGGTTCTTTGCTGTTGATTTCACTCACAAAAGGAAAATATGTCCCTAATCTCTGCAGCCATTCAGCCAACCTTCCAGATCTGTTCTGAGGCTTTTGGCAGCTGTACAGTTTTGTCTGCTGAAAGAGGCAATCCTGAAGTTAATTGAGAGGTCAAAACTGCTATTAGGACACTGCGGGTAACACCAAAATTGTCAGAGATGAGGCTGTGTGACTTCCTAAGGAGAGCAAGCCCAGCTGGAAACATATCAAAGGAAAATGATGTGAAAGTTGAAGGAACAGACATACTAACACTGACATTACAACAAAGAATAAGAGTGGGAAGACCTCTGGGGCTCTTTGGAAGCTATGGATAAGTCTAACTTGGAGGAAAGCACAAGATGCTCTTTCTAAAGCAGCAAGAACTAGGAAAAATTACTCATGCATTCAGAGTTTAATTCATCACCATCTGATGGGACTGGCAATAGCCCTGAGGAAAATCACAAATTCCATCCATCCTCACTGAGGCAGCCTCAAATATCCAAAGGAGAAGGCACAATTTGGGGGAAACTTCTCTTCAGTGTAGACCTTTCCAGCCCTCTCCATAGAACTTCTTGCTTTGCTCCTTCTAAAGATATCAGAACAAGGAGCTAAGAAGGCATACTAACGTTGTTTAAAACCTCTACCGAAGCCCTGAGCTGCACACAGTCTGAAGAGCCATCCTGCGAAAGCTGACTCGAGAACTGTGAACTTGGCTCTTCCTCATGCAAAGCAGTGGAAATTTGCTAAAATGCAAAGGTTTTTTTGTTTGTTTAATAAGAAAAGATTGAAAGATTGCTTAATCACATGAGAAAAGCTAAACCTTTGATTTTTACTTTTTTAAAGCTATTTTCTCTCTATTCCCATAAGAATCCCATCTGCAAAGCAACCTAGAAAACAGCTACTCTGCCAGAAACCAGCTGAGTTTCAGGAGTGAAGCTGAAGGCAAGCACAGCCTGCTTGCAGTCAGAGAAACACTGCAGGACAGCCGCTTTGTGAGGAAAGCTGCTCTATTATGACAACAACAGAAACTTCAATAGAGAAAGTCGGCCGCCTTCAACCAGCACATCAGACTGGATGAGCTGTGATCCACTTGCACTGAACACGCGTGGAACTCCGGCCTTGCCGTGCATTTAAGTAAAGCCACAGAAGCACAGACACAACACAAGCAGAGGTGACTACCAGACCACGTCCTGATCCACAGCCAGAGGCGGTTCTCCTGAAAGCCCCACTAGCGCCTAATGCAGCCTTGAAAAAGCGGTGCCCGTGCCGACAACCCGTGGACATCTGACAGGATCAAACAAGCATTCTGCTAAACCCTTGGGAATGCTATTCCAAAGGGCAACCCCTCTCAGTGCTTTGATGTTCTCCTTCCCTACATCTGACAAGATGTCAAACAGGGGGGTTAAGAGTCTGGGACAGGTTCTGACTTTGGCAAAGAGTTCAAACACGGGAGGAGCAATTAAGTAACAAGCGTGGCAAATAGTAAAAGATTGCTCAAGAGGTCTCTGCCCCCTGCTTTGAAAGAGCCACAGGGACGTCACCAGCAAGGAGCTCAAACGCCCAAGCACACACAGGACCTTCTGCAGGAACAGCCAGTGCAGCAAGGCTGCTCTCCACATCAAAGACCTGCTTCCTATCCTGGAATAACAGTTGAACTTCAGCAGCCCTTTTCCCAGAGCACATTAAGCAGCGTTAGGAAAAGTGAGCTCAGCTTTCCGGCACTCTTGGGAGATAAATGGTTATCATCCGCAGAGTGAGCCCAAAGCTGTTTTCATGAGGTTAAGGAATTTGCCCAAGATCACAAAGAACTCAGGGCAAGGTTGGAACAGATGCTATTGCTCTGAATGGTCTCCTTCCTGCTCCAGCAGGCAGACAGCAGATTTTACCCTTAGCAGGGTGAAGGATGGACCCATGCACGGTGCTGGTGTGCAGCATCCATCACCAGCCTACAAACAGCACACAGCAGCACCACGAGCACCACAGCATATGGTCATTAACTGCTGTGCTCCTTCCAGAAGCAGAACAAAGCTCTACAGACTTACTAAAAAGGTTTAAAAAAAATAAAACCCCCCAAAAAAACGGGTGCATCAGGATGAGCCATCAGCTTACTTATAGCCTACCTGTAACATTTGTATTTCAGAAGGTTCAAAACATGGGGGACCGAATAAATTATACACATGGGTGCACGCAGAAAGGGCAGGAGAAATCTAGGCTTTTTAGAGCTCCAATGGGTTTGCGATGCTGTGTAACATCTCTGCAGATTGCCTTCACTCTCCTCCAGAAATCTGGACATCTGGCCAAACAAGCAATCCAAAGCAAATGGTAACATACTGAACACTGCCACACTATTACCATCCAGCAATATTCCAACTTGAATTCTAACTTTTCCAACAAACGTAACAGTGTTTCTACCATTGCTGTTTGCTAACGTCTCAGGCTATTTGCTGGCATCCACATTGTTCTCTTCTTTGTACATTTTTTTGCCACAGTATGAAATTTCATCATTTATACGCTAGCTTAACTGTTATAAAAGTCAAATAATCCACCCCTTAATTCTTCTTGTATTGAATTTTACCCCATTTCTCCTGGTCCTCAATTACTTCAGATTTAGAAGCAACTCAATACTTAGGAGCTGTTCTAGGATCTGCCAACATATTGCAGGAAAAATACAGAAATTATAAAACTTTCCAGTCTGCACAGAGATGGGTGCAGCAGTTGCTTCTGCCACGATAAAGTGAATTCCTCAGTTTCACAAACCCACGTTTTAAAAATTGTTTAAAGCAAGACAACAAGTCTTCAATTAACAAATTCCTTACAAGGCCACTTACTGAAACTTGCTTTGGGCAATACACAGCAAGAAAAAACAAGGAACGTGAAGCTCTGGCCTCTTTGTACTCAAACCTGATGAGATGAGATGCACTGGTGTGATAGCACTGCCTCTTCTATACAATAACATTTGCAAAATAACACTGCAAAAGGTGGAGATGCTCAACTGCAGGGACTTTGTAGACAAGTTAATGTATAGTCTTAGACTTAGCTGTTCAAGTGGCATCCATTTTACTGATCTGGGGTGTGTGTAAAAGGGTGGCAGCGGGATTCCGAACAGACTTTTTATCATCAAACAAGGCACACATGGAGACAAAACATCGTTGCTCCAAAGCAGAGCTTTTACTAAAACATGATTTCATTTCCTACCCCTCTGAAGGTGGAAATCCTGTCCAAACCACCTATTTTCAGAATTCACATTTGAGATATCAGACAATGGTCCCCCAGCCTGGGCAGCTATTTAAAGCACTGCTGGAAGTACATGTTTAGGTTTGCCTGGTTGGTGACTAAGTATTTCTGTGCTAATTGTGTCCTCCGAGTTATCCTGGTGGGGCTGTTTAAAGAGATCTTATATGGAGGTCTAAACAGGACAGGAAAGGCAGACAGTGAATGCTGTGAATCTCCCAGAGTATTTTCAGTCTGCATCCAACAGATGTTGCCATCTGGTGGCTTGTAGAAAGGGAAGTCAAGGGATCTCCTATGGCCACTTGAAAAAAGCTCTCTCTTTCAGGAATCCCAAATTCTGGTTCTGAAAACTAGAGGCCATGCTTGACACGTCTGATGTACAGTTGCTGTATTTACTCTTGCAACATAAGAGACCTTATGAAATATATAAGCCAGTAAAAGCGATGGACAGGAGCCTTTGTTTTTCATTTCAAATCCTGTACTATTCACATAGAGAGTGCAGAAAGATTGTTTTAGGTCCTTTGCACTGCAGAGGTCATATAAATTGGCAGAAGCACAAGACCCCACACATTACCTCATAAATAATTTCAATACAGATTCAGTCATTTTTTCCTGTCACTGATGTCATCTAGAAGTAGCATCACTTCCTTTTGATTGCACTGCCTAGAGCAATTAAGTACACCAAAGAGAATAGACTGCAAAAAGTCTTCTTGGCTATGCTGTTTTGTTCTATTTTAGGGGGGTTTTGTTTCATAATTAAGAGTATTTTAAAATCCACAATTAGCATTGCCAAGTGATCACTTGTTATGCAACTTGTTTACCCTTTTGGTCTTCCAGTACGAAGACTGCAATTCATGAAATATAGCTTTTTCTATGAAAAGTTGTTTCCTAAGGGAAAACAGTCCATGGTAGAGGAGAATAAAGCAGGAACATATGTAAAAGATTTCACAGTAAAATAGAAGAGGTTTGAAATGAAGCTATTTCCAAGCTAGCTGAAATTAATTTTACTTTATCCTCTCAACTAGCAGAAAGGAAGGAGGAATAAAACAAAGCAAAGGACTGCAGGAATTCAGAACAAATGCACCTTGAGCTCTGGCAGCTCAGGGCCGTGCCCTGTAGTGAAGAACCTTTTCCTGATGTCCAGTCTGACCACCCTCTGGCACAGCTCCATGCCATTCCCTTAAGTCCTGTCGCTGTCACCAGAGAGAGGAGATCAGCTCTGTGAGGAAGCCATAGGCGGCCATGAGGAGCTGCAGGCGGCCATGAGGCCTTCCCTCAGCCTGCTGTGCTTCAGGCTGAACTAACCAAGGCACTTCAGCGGCTCCTCATGCATCTTACCCTCTAGTCCTTTCACCATTTTTGTTGTCCTTCCTGTTGCTCTTCTGCACTTCCCAGATACCTGTTCTTTAAGCACAAAGCCACACTGGTGCCCAACAAAGCAGCCATTACATGATGCACACCGTACACAACACACAGCACTGGGAGCTTTCTTCTGCGAGCTTCTCCAAACACAGCTGGCAAAGTTCTCCCCAAATCTGCCCACCAGCTTGCTGATCTCGAGCTCTGCTACACACTCCAGTTGAGGCTTTTGATTCATGTGAACACGGATGAGGTCGTTCCTTTTTTTTATTGTTTTGTTTCCCAGACCACGATTTCAGGCTTGATTTATTTTTGTTTTCAGTGGGGGAAAAACTGCTTCGGAAGCACAGGCAGGAGATGAGGCTGCTGCCTTGTATTCAAGTTTCACTTCCCTGTTTTGACAAACTTTCTGTAGCACCACGTGCCATCCGGTCAGCCAGTCAATGCCTCCACTCTACCCTCCCTACCCTGCGGAGATGTTGGGAAGAAAAATATATTAAAGATTACAACAGACTCAGTTGCTACACTAACAAGGACTTATTGAAAAGTCCAGTTTATGACACTAGGCAGGACGAGTTTCTCTTAACATAAACAGACACAAGCTAGCTTCAAACTATGTAATTTCAGCAGCAAAAAACTGCTTAGCCACGGCAGCAGAGGTACTATCACTTTCTACATCCTTCCCACTTAGACCATTGGTATTTTCTTAGTTCTGCAAATCCAGTGGCTATGCTTTAGCCACCAATGATAATCAAACTAAAGAAACACACAACACTCGATTTTCTGCTTGGTTATTTCAAAGAAATTATTCTCAGAAAGAGTAGCAGTGCATTGCAACAGGGTGCTCAGGAAGGTGGTGGAGCCATTGACCCTGGAGGTGTTCAAGAAAAGGGTAGTGGAGGCCACAAGCGTGGGCTGATGGTTGGATTTATTTAGGATGACCTAAATGCTGTTTCTAACTTCAGTGATTCTATGATCTCTGCTTGCCACGCAGATGGACCCTAACACTGGAAAGGTCTGACAAGAGAATGTTTTAAATTGCTCTGCAGAGCTATGAAGCATCTCTGATGGAGAAGAAAATTTCTTTAATTATAGAAAATTTAGATTAGATCATTTGGAAATTGAAACATCTCAATCATCACAGTAAAGTAATAGCAACAAAACCTTTTTGTTATTTTTCATCAAGGCAAACAGAATCTTCGTGAGATGATGCAACCTGATCTGTCCTTAGGCTAGCAAAAGAGGTACTGGAAGCACACAAAAGTATCACTGCCTACTTCTTGAAACTCAGGAGTTTATTTTGACACTTTGGTTATGACAGAACGGTTGAGAATCTGTTTCCTATAAGGGAAAATAATTTCTCCTATGTTTATAATATAGACAAATGTGGGGGCAGGATAATCACCCATCCTATCCTTCAGAGCAAGTACAAATCCACAGTTATTACTCATCCTTTGCATGGTTTCTGAATCGACATTTCCCTACATGTTCAGGTATCCTTCTCAAGGCACTGAAGATAAAAAGATCATTAGATCCACAATTTTTTCCCTAAACCAACAGAAGACGTCTAGCACTGCGGCCTAGCAAAGGATTAACAATCCTAGGCTGCTTCCAACTTTCCTACACGGGGCTGGTAAATGCTGTTGATCATGTAAACAAGGCAGCGAACCATGAGACGTCCTACATCCCTGACGTCCTACATCTTGGGTCTCATTGCTGTTTCCCTTTTTCCTATAGTGTGATTCACAATTTTACTGTATGTATTCTGAGCATTTTTTTTCCTTTCCTTTGTATCACTTTCATAGTCTTTTCCTGTCCAAGAGACTCCTTTGTACATATGCACCTGGCTACCAGAAGTCAGGATGCTTTCACTTCAAGCTCTATAGTACATGCAGCTGTCAGCCTGCAAGCAAGCTTACACTCCTGTAAAATGACAGACCCTCCCCTACAGCTCATCCAGGACCCATCATTTGCATTGACAACAGTGTGTTACTCTTACTTCATTCAGAAACAACAGATTCTCCCGCTGTGAACCTTTCTCTAGGTTAAAAATATAACAGAATATATTCTCCCCCCAGGGCCTCCTCATTTCACTTGAAATCTACACAGACAAGGTTCAAGACACTGGCTGACATTCAGATCAGGCTGTAAACCCTACTGTCTGAGTAGGCATGGGGCACCGGGCTGTGACACCAGCAAGTGAAGTTTCTGGCTATCTAAGTTGCATAAGAGAAGGTACAGCAGGACTGGCAGCCAGATGCTGTTTGGCACGGTGGACAAAGTGGCAGGGCTTCAACACTGGCTGTTGTTTTTTTTTCCTCTCATTCATATCCTCTTGCATCTTTAAATCAAATACGCCTACAGCTTCAAATGTCTGCTCCTCACAATGGAGAAGTTTCTAATCTAAAATGTTAGGGAGATGAATCTGTAGAGGGAACTAATGTAATTTACACCACCATGGAGAGAAAAAAAACCACCTTTACACCTAAGTTAAAACTGCCCAAAGGCAACCAAATCTGCATGCAACATTCCAACATTCTAGTTAAGCTCTAACAAATGCTGTATAGAGAAGGCATAGCCACTACATAGATTCCTCACATAAGCCATGAGAACCTGAAAGCCCATTCTCCTTCCTTATAAATTTGTATAATTTATTAATTATCAGGGCACTGAGTGCGGGAAGTTCCACAGCACCATCCTGTGAGCATCAGTGCCAGGGACACAACAGCAGCCAGGGAGTTACACGCTGGTAGAGAGTACATGCCAATTACAAAACAGAATGCAAAATCTGTTGTTGTAGTTGAAAATTTTCTCTAAGAAAAAGCTGTTCCCACCAATTTACAATAAGATTCCCCTTCTTTTATTATGAAATAAAAAGCTTCCACTTAAACATTGAACAGATATAGTTAACAGTGCTGTTCAAAGCTAACGATAAAGATGAGATAAGGAAGAGGCAGACTGTTCTGATAACCATATAAAATACAGCAGTCATGTGGCTGTAGTTGTACGCCTATTTAGATAAAATGTTTCAGGATACAGGATACACAGAATTTTCACACATGAGAATCTAGAACGTATTCCAATAGTTTACATTTCCATTCCATTTTCTTTAATTTCTCATCTGAAATGACCTCATATTATTTTTTTTAAATGTGATTTCATTTGAAAGTTTTGCAAAAACACTCAATTTTGGCAGCAAATGTAATTATATTATTTCTCTTTCTGTTTCTTACACCCCTACACATCACCAAAACAACTAACAAAGAAAAACCAACAGTCTTGTGTTTTAAAATTAGCTTTAACAGAATTACAGCTCCCCCTGCAACCACAGATGAAGACTTGTGAACTGCATGAAGCCATGAGGACACAAGAAGAAGATGAAAAAAGAGCCATGGTCCACGAAGAGAAGCAGAGGAGGTAGAGGGCAAGGCTGGTGGAGGGTTTGGAGTATTTATAACAAATCAGCCCTCCCTGCATCCACCAGAGCCTCCAGCAGCTGCTGCACTCCCAAGGACGTGCAACAGTGTGCCAAGGTAAAGGAAAGATGCTCCCAGATGGAAGAAGGTCAAGGTTCTGGCTGCAAGCTGTCTGCAGAACTTGCTGGCACAGCACTCGCTGCCTGCCTGGGCTGGGGTGTTTAAACAGGGCTGGTCTCCCACACACCGCCTCCTGTTCATGGCTAATCCTGCTCTGAGGTCAAATAACGCCAGCCGTGAGTCACCACAGCATCTCCCAGGCAACTGGTCGAATATACGATGTAAACACACGATTACAGATTGACTGCGGGGACCAGGAAGGAGAAGGAGGAGGAAGAAGAGCTGGGCTGAAATAAGTCATGCTTCTATTACAATCAGTGCTGCAGTAACACTGGACAAGCACGTCTGTGTCAGCAGGATAGCATTACTTTCTCCTCTCGCTTTGCTTCTCCCCAGCATCTTCTTCACTCAAGCCTTTTTTTCCCTTCAGATAGTTTCTCCACAATGAGGTACAAACACACGAGGGAGTGCTACACAAATGGCTACTCTGCATTTAAGACATCCTCATACTCAGCCATTCTTCTAATACAGGTGGGCCTGCCTCTCCCTGAGGCCCTCGTTCAATGTTGGTCTGATCTAAGCTGCATCATGGGACAACAATCATCCTTATGGAATATCCAAGAAACAAAATCACCACGCAACTAAACCTAAAAATATAAATTCCCATTATAAATAAAGGAACAATCAAAAGCAATTACCTCCTTTCCCTCTGAATCAGAAGCAGAGTCAGATTTCCCACTTGTTGCAACCGATGGCAGCAAGAAGAGCCCAGGGAGCCCTTCCCCAGTGACTCAGTTAGTCTTGGGGCCAGCAGGACAGGGGAAGCAGAGCTGGGGACAAACCATGGCCACCAGCCAAGCCATGGCACTGAGGATGCCCAGGCAAAATGCTGTAGGAAAGCATTACTGCTGCCCGGAAATCCCATGAAGTATTCTGGTTCCTGAAGGCAAACACAGCATCCTTTCAGATTCTTTCTTGGCAATTTAGCCGCTGGGTCCCCAGAGGGAGATGAGATCACACCACGCTGTCACAGCCCTGCGCGCCCCATGCACACAGGGGCTGCGAGTCACCGCCTCTCCCCTTCTGTGAGAAAACAGACGCTGAGCTAATTGATTGCACAGCAATCAGCCACTGTAAAAAGGCTTCTCTTCCCGAGCAGAAAACAGCTCCAACTGCACAGAAAGGAGCGGAAATGAGCAAATGAGGTGGCCAACTCTCAGCCACTAATCACCAGGAGGGAACGGTGCATTTCATTAGCTAAGCCCTTAGTCCAAATCATACTTCATACACATCTCATACAACAAATTACTAGACAGACAAATAATAATAATAAAACAATACACTGGGTTCCATAAGCTATACTGTATATAGAGAAAATGTCGGACTTTTTTCTCACACTAGTACCAATGTATTACATAGCAAGAAGTCAGAAGGGAAGGCTAATTGTAGGCACCACAGCCTGGAGCATGCCCATTCCCACGGGCCTGAAGTCACCAAAGAAAACTCCGTGCTGATTTGTTTTAATTGCACAAAGGCTAAACGAGAGTGGTGTGCTTTAAATGTGAAAAGCCATTCTGTCTGAACTCTGCTGGAGGGATGGCACTGAGCACCACGTGTTTCCTCGCTTCTGCAAGGGTTTCAGAAAATGCTGTGTTTGTTCTAAACTGCACAACAAGATTTCAGAGAGAAGGGCTGTGTTTCACAAGGACTATAGCAACGAACCTCATCACACTAATTAAGCAGACCCTAAGAGGAAATGGAACTTATCAGGCCATACACCATTTGGACACTATCATCTTTAACACTGCAAATGTATCCTCCAGTATCCTGCTCACATTTAAAAGCTTTTTACTATGTGTTAATACAACTTCATATTTTCCACAATAGAATTTCATCGAACGTTAAATATTTACAAACTAAAAGTCACACCATTCTAGCAAAGTCAAGCAAGGGATTTTTGAATAGCTAAAGCGGTCATCCAAACCATATATTCTATACTCAGTGAATGTGCAAATGAGAAAAAGTTGACCAAAACAGAATTACATTTAAATTCACTTGAAAGAAGCAGATTTCATAGACTGATACAGTGGTATGCAAAGAAAATCAACTATTTACCAGGAGAAATTGTCTCCAGACTCCCAGGATTAATTTTTCTAGTGCTCGTGCAGTGCTGGACAGTTGACCCAGTGAAGATCAAGTAGAAAACTACATCATCTTCAACCTTATCTTCCTCAGTCAGCTGCACTGTAATAACAGAGTCGCCCTGGAAAAAAAGAACAAAAAAATAGTCATTAAGTTTACATATCCAAGAACTGCATTAAATAAAACTGTACCCTCAGTCTGCTGCTTTCTGTTCATGCACTCCTTTCACATGACTTGAGACCCATCCTGATTTTCAGATATGCAAGTCATCTTTAGCATGCCTCTTAGCCAGACTATCAAGCATTATAGCCAGCCAACCAGCTAGAAAATATGTTGAGCTCAGCTCTGGGAAGAAACACATAGAAACCCCCAGAGTATATTCAGAATAGCAACTTAACATGGGGAAATCGTGCCATTGCACTGAAGTATGATAAACACGCAGGGTCTTCTATAGGCATGCGCGCATATACAAATAACTCCACACAGACACATATCACATATATCTAGCTAAGACAACAATACAGGGCTAGCAACCTAATATGACCTGTGTTCACTAAATTCCCTCATTCTTTTCCCCTGCCAACCTAGCTACTGTGCTGGTGATAGCTCCAGTGTGACACACTCCACCACTGAATACATTCTTCCACCAATAAACACACAGGTGCAAATGGTTCACATCCACTGAGGTTTATGAGATAAACAGCTGATTCCTGCTCAAATTCACAGAGACTTTATTTTAGGACCTGAGAGCAAAACCCTTGTATACAGAGGGCATATCATTATCACTGCTAAACTGGTACAGGATACAGTAAATATACCTGCAGTTCACACATCCCTACAGACAACAGGAGCAATATCCAACAAATTCAGTTTTCCATGGAAAAGGGGAAGCAGGGAAGGGGGATGACTTGCAGTTGCCATACCAATAAGTGAAGCATGTTCACTTGAACTGACTGCCCATCATTTATCTGCCTGAAATACACAAAGCATTAAGACAACAAGGACAGGCTGAAGTGACCTTCTGCCCTAGTTCCCTCAATGATCAAAACCAGTTGGTTGCCCCAGTTTTACACAGCAGCTGCATTAGCCAGCTCTCTGCCACAACACTGAGCGTATGCTTAAGGCTGCAAATCTGGAAAAGATTGTTTTTATTATTATTTGTGCAGATTATGTAATTCTGATTTGCATAGCCAATGGAAGACACATGTCACTTCACTTCAAGCCTTTCCCTTAAAATCATCCAGTTAATCTCTTCGTTGTCAAATACAATCCTTGAAGAAAAATCCAAGACTTCCAAGTCTTCACGAGCACCCATACCACGTTTGTGTCACTTCCCACACTCCATTTCCAGTCTCCCCCATCTTTCATCATTGCTTCAACTCTTTTCATGCCCCAGCAGAGCTTCCTTCACATCCAGTGAACTTTGAATTCTTCTCTCCCCTGCCCTGGCTGGTAGCTCTTGCCATGGTCAGACTGCATAGACTGCTTTGGACAGAAACAAGGTTTTTCAGCGTAGTGTAGCCTTCAGTATTAAAATATATGGGTCGGCCTTTTAATGCACAAAATCATAAATTCACAAAGATAAATGAAGCAGCAAGTAGTTTGCATTTCCACAGGCTGCAGAGTTCCAAATGGACACTTCAGGAAGGTACTGCATGATAACATCACACCAGACTTCCAGCTGGGGATAAAGGAAGCACAGAGCAAAAGTATAGATTCTGTACATTCAGTGTCAAAATAAAAACAGGTGCAAAAAGAAAGAAATTAAGCTTTAAACTCAAGCATGACAATTCACACGCTGAGCTGAAAACAAAATAACCCACTGCAAGCAAACGGATCCAGTTTTGAGCAAATGCTCAATTAAAAAAAAAAACAAACACCACACAAAAGTTTCAACCTGCAAATCGTTTGTGCTTGGATTTTTTTTAATCTATCCATCTTTGTTCAAACTGTTCCCCCCTTAGGGCATGAACACACAAGGTGCTTCAACCGACATCAAAATGAGATGACGTTTAAGGATACTCATCAATGGGGCCAGTTTAAGCGGTAGATCTTGAGGGGAATTGTTCTTCTCTTTAACTCACAATTCAAGTACAGCCAGTCCAGTTCTCATCAAGGAAAAGCAAATCTGCAGAGAGTGCACGTGAGAAGACACCTGGCTGCACATGTGAGCGAGGCACTTGCCAGCACAACACTTGATTAAAAAAAAAAAATAGACAAAAAGCAGCAAAATAAAACGGTGACTACAACATGCTGACTGCGTAAACACAGGTAAGAAACCTGAAATCTGCCCAAGCTGAGGCTTAACAAGAGGAGTGAACTTTTCATATAGCTGTCTGAAGTTGCCAAGCAGACAGGCCCAGTTTTAGGGGTGGCCCTGCTTTGGGGCAGGAGGGATAGACCTGGCGACCTCCAGCAATCCCTTCTAGCCAAAGTTATTCGGCAGTTTGTATGTTTTATTTTAGCTCTGTTTACTTTAGTGCACATTTAAGCCTAGGGGAAACACAAATTCTCCTCAGCTGATATCAGTCAGCTTTTCAGCTGTGTCTATGCTGTGCTTCACAGAGGAACCTCCCCATCACCCTTTCTGGAGGACCTGGTCCAAGCCTGCTTAGAGAAGCCCAATGTCCTTATTATGTCAGCTAAATATTATAACTTTTCTAAACTGAAATCGCACATCGTCTCCAAACGTCTGCAGCAGATGGATAAGGTGCCATCTAAATGCTGCGTGCTTCAGTTTACTCTCAGCTGTCTTCTGAATAAGCTCTTGGCTGTGCTATGCACGGGACAACTCACTGTACGTGACCAGAGATCCCAATGGGAACAAAGCACAAAGTGCAGGCCGTCCTTCAACGTACATCTCTCTCCTCAGTTATTAACAACTTTGCTACCCGCTGCCAATTTTTATTTAATCTTAAAATGCCATCTTGAAACAACGTATTTATTTGAAGAGGAAACAGTACACAGAACAAGCCTCCCCCTTTCAAACACTTTTGGAGCTAAAGAAAATCAGTTATAAGCGCAGCCAAAAATTCCTTCGATCCTCACAGAAGAGTTTCCAACAGCTCTATTGCATTCAGTCTCCAAAAACATTTTAATTGAAGTGTGTTTACCTTTATTCATTTAATATTATCCAAAAAAGTCATCTGTTCAGTATCACCGCCGCACAAGGTGGTTATTATAACCCTTCTTTCATCCTCAATGGCTAGAACTGGATGGCCAGTCTGCCAATATCCCTTTGGTGAAAGTACATACAGATCAAAGCGATTCCCTGGAATGCTCCAACAAATAAGAATAATTTAATTTCAAAAACTAGTTTGGACTGACTAATATTTACTTGGCTTAAAGCCTATTGGAAATGAAAACATTCCATTTTTGTCCATTCATGAAAGAGGTCACCCTCGCCTTCATTTTGATCTGAAAGTCTCTGAAAAAGCTTTTTGGATAGCTGTAACATGACGCACAGAGCATGAATGCTGCTCTGCACTCAATATACACTCCCTTCCTCAAGCGGAAGGGAGGAGGAGCACGAGGTGCCTCCTCAGGGGATGCACGCACTGGGGAAACCAGACCTGGCCCTGGGCTTCGATCCACCACAACCCAGTCCAAAGTGATGCTGGGGCAGCTTGTCTCTGAACAGTCGGCTTCCTTAAGGCAGTTGAAATGCAATTATCTCTAAAAAGGCCCCAGCGCAGGTAGCACCTCCTAGAGACAAAACCAGAATGTGGCAAGGCACCTGTTGGCAGCACTGGGATAGCCACGCCATTCCAGATGTTTATTTTTCAAGTGCCACAGCCATAAAGGCGTGTGGGTTGTGTGCACAAAGTACGAGCAAATCTGAGTAATCATTTCTTCTGACGCCACCTGGGTTCCACATCTATAAAAGCGGAGGATTTCCCTTCAAAGGAGGCTCTACAGATAACCACAGCAACATTTGCAAGCGATAGCAGAGCTGATAATCTATAACTGAGAAGAACCAAGATCACCTGTGTTATTAGCTAGGAAGTAATATCTACCTTGTAACAAGAAGTAACTTTTAAAATCTTTTTTTTTTCCCCACCCCCCCCCAATTCAGACTCTAGAAATCTGTTTTGAGGGAGCCTGTCACCGAGGGCCCTGAACAGCAGCATCATGAGGGACAGCCCTTGTGAGCACACGCACACAGCCCTCATCCAGACAACGTGGCTTCAGCCAGAAAGAAGAGGTTCTCCCCACGGGACACCCATTCTCCAGGCACGTTTCTCTATTTCCCCTTTGCAGTCTACAGATTTTGAAGTTCCTACCAAAAAAAACCAGCACAGTCTACTTTCGCATGTGAAGCACGTGATTTCTAAACAGCTTTTTTTCCTCCTGGATCACACTGGGAATTTGAAGTACATTATCTAACCCATTAACCACCCCCTCTGACCTTCCCCCACACAAATTCTAAAAATACTTATGGAAGAGAAGCATGTGTTAGATAGCAAAGCTGAAGCAGTCCGGCTTTACTTTAGCTTTCAGAGAGAAAACATTGCCAACCAGTAAAGCTACTTCTGTTTGACATAGAAAAACCAAATTATAGCGGATGACCACTGCCATCTTGGGCTGTTTTTTCATGCAGGTAAAACCTATGCAGTTGTATGGAACAGAAAGTTGAGAGATTCACATGCGAGGAAAGAAACCTATCTCCCATCCATTTCCTTCTCCAGAGCTGTTGTGGAAGTCAGCAAGGTGATGCTTTATTCTAGAGGCTGGATTAGGTTCTGGATTAGATGAGTAAGCGTAACCTGCCAATGCAGCAAGTTTTGTTTTGTTTCCACTGTTCATAACATGAATCAGATTTTTATTGGGTCATTGCTTATTGCATTATGTTATGACAAAAAAAAAAAAAGAAAAAAAAAGAAAAGGAGAAACGTGCTTTTGAAACAGAACTTTTTTCCTTCCCCTTTGGAAAGCTCCAAACAGCTCCCGAGTTGCTCAGTTGACAGATGCAAAACCACACCTATGGCTTCTTCCTCTCCTCCAAGGAATTTAGACTCACTGGTACTTCTATCTTTTAATTCTCAGGTGGAGATGAACTCACTTTTACCCCAGTTGCAGCTCAACACAACACACAGAATCAGGCTGCAATTGTAGGGGACAAGTCCCTTCACATCCCTGTGCTCAGAGTTCCCTATCAATGAAATGGGAATAATGGTTCAAACTCACTGAGTGCTCTTCATTCAAATAGCTCTTACAAGAAATGCTGACTTTTCAATTACATCATGTATTCTTTGGAAATTGTTCAGCACTGACAACAAATAAGTCAAAGTCAAAAGGAAAGGTGAGATGCTTCCACCTCACCTGAAATTGTAGGATGCTTTGAAATCAGCTGGAGTAGGGAAAAGGCAACGTCAAAACAACTTTCAAGAACACAGGAGAAATCACCTCAAAAGAAAAAAAAAACCACACTACTATATGGACGCTCTATAATCCATTTCCATTTATCTCTGCCAGTAAACTAAGTCACAATAAACTTCTGCTCCCAGCAAACTTTGGCCCCAAAGTGCCCCATATTGGCTGAGTGACTTGGAGCATCCCTGCCAGCTGAGTTACCTTGGCTTGGTACAAACACAAGCTGAACACCCCCCCCACCTCATTATATAAGTGAATAAGTGGAATCTGGGGTAGATTCTACCTCTGAAACCACCCAGCTGCACCATCTTTGTGTGGTGATGAGCGCATCTTGCTTTGGTCTGAGGGCATCCTCCCTCTTGGGAACATGATTAGGGCTGATACTTCAGCTCCTGATGCACCCAAGCCCTTCTGCAGATGGGGCCATTTATTCCACATCCTCTGAGCTCTTGTATATAGAAAGGGATGGAAGAGGTCAGAGGTGCATTACAATGAGATAAAAGCAGTCCTTACAGACACCCTCAATTTTAGCAATCTTCATCAAGTCAGAGGAGCACTCGAGAGAAAACGAGTGTCCAGCACAGACCATTCTGCAGAGCCCCAGCCTTCAGAAACAAAGGCAGTGCTGTGCAAACTGCCCCAACACGAGCAGCTCCAGCAAGCCCTCCTCACACGGCGATATCCCCCTCGATAACAGCAGTGACCTGGGTCAGCAGGGTAAGGGAAGATGGATGCCATTCTGCCAGGGTGTTGCAACCTCCTGCAGATAAGACCTCCAGGGAAAGACTTCAGAAATAAACAGAATGGCAAACAGCCAAGCTTAGTGTAGGGTTGGGTCCTTTTTCACACTCCTTGATCTTAAAGGTGCACGAGATAGAGATTTTATTGTTGTTTTTCAAGGAAACAAATCACAAAGGAAGACACGAAGAATAACTCCAGTGGTTTAAAACTAGAAATTAAAAAAACATAACCTGCAAACCTAATTTTATTTTGCACTTGAATTAACAGCAGTACTACTAGGCTTTCCAGAGAAAAGCTTCAGGTTACCATGGTGGAGGCTGAGCCCCTCTTTCCCTCTTGATGGGGAAGACAGATTTTGCCACGCAGTCTCTTGCCCTTAGAAAAACACAATGGTAGCCCACAACTTCTTGCCCACAGGCCACCAAAAGAACACAACAATGGTACAGGTTTTTCTGCCAGCCCACACGGGAACTCCAGGTGACACTTCCCACATTTCATTAACACCACACAGAGCCAGCCCAGCTCCTCTTTCAGCATTAGCCACAAAGTCATGACCGAAGCACTGACTTGCACATGCAAAATAACTTCCTTCTCTCCGAGGCTTTCTCCTCACACAGGTGAGAAAGAAGAACAGTACTTTCAAGAATGCTTTCAAAGAACAATGTTTTGCCCCAAAATAAGTTCAGATAACTTATGCTGATGGATTGATGCAGGACAAAGAATGGATACAGAGTCAAAAGGCCATTTAGTTAAAAATCTTTTGAGTAAGAGGAATAAGTAGGAAAATCACAGGGACACCTGTGATAAATACAGCACCAAGAAATAGTCTGCTATGCAGTGCTAAGTGGATAGAGGGAGCTGAGAACTACCAGTAAATACAGATGTTATTGGAACTGCCGCTTCCAGGTGCAAGCTGGCTCATGTAGATCTATCCTGAGTGCAACCTGTGCTGAAAACACAGCATGAACCTTGATTGTCTGCAGAGCCAGCACCATTAGCACTGATTTATTAAGGCAGCCTCACAGCTACACGACATCCCACACCAGTTCAGGTGTCTAGTCCTGCAACAGGGTTTGTTTGCAAAGAGATAAATGGCTCAGGGACAGCAAGGAGAGCGTTTCCTACTCTGAGCCAGTGCGAGCAACACAAATGCCAACAGAATTGGACACACTTAAAGAAGCCCATTATTAGCAGCCCACATCCTTTGACAGAGCACGTCTGCATCTCTAAATCAATCAGCTCTGTGATGAATCTTTATTGAGTGTCAAGAGATGATTATAGGTATTACACACACATTAATACAGGCAGCTTGAAGGAGATCTCTACAGACTGCCAACAGAAAATCCATCAAAGTAAGAGGATCTCGTTAACGCTGAAGACAACATAATTTATCTTCATGGAGGCATCTTTATGACACATTATTTAGGTGCACAGAGCCAGGGAAGTTACTAGAACTGGCTGTTAATAGTCAGTCTGGGTGCATTATTGCTTTAGCACAGAGCTCCACAAGCTCTGGAGCACTTCTATTACCAGCTCTTGTTCAGCAGCTGCAAGGAGCTGCGTTGTGCAGACAGCCTTCACACAACTGAACAGCCATGGGCATTTCTGAAATTATAAAATTAGCCAAAAAATAAAAGGAAAAGGTTAAGTAAAAATATAGGAACAATAAGAAAAGTGTCACTGAAATATTTGTGCTATATACTAGAGAATAAAATCTTGGGGAGATCTGCACTGATAAGAGTAGCATATCAGGGAATGTAATTACATCATGTGGTTGAAATTGGCAGAGTAGTGGAGAAAACATTGATTTATTTTCATTTATCTGAGTGGGTTAGCATTGGCCAGGTCATTCATTTCAAACACCATGTGCTTGCTGCCATGGTCTGCACTGTCTGTATGAGCAGCCTGCCTGCAGCAAACCCCCAGGTTTCTGGGGTTTCACCAGGTTCCCCTGGTGCTGGAAGATGCATAGAGGAGCACATGCACTACATGCTGGGCGATCGACCTCTCATCTAAGCAAGTCTCCACATAATGCCACCACATGAAGACAAAAAACAGGGAATCTTCTGCATAGCAAGATGCCCATTCTGGTATCACTCATATTCCCCACCAAGAGCTGATCTTAATAGTAAGAGTTTTACTCAGAACCTCTAGAAACTACTGCAACCACTTTCTATAAAAACACATACAAATGGATAGGAATGTCTTGGTCTGTTCTCTTTCTGAAGCCTATTCTGTTCCTTACTACACTGCAAAACGAAGCACACGATTTATTACCAGCTGCTTGGGCTGACAGTGCTCCCTGTTAACTGCTCACATAGCAATAACAACAAAAATCACAGAGTCTGGGAGAAGTAGCAGACAGCCTGAGTGTGCTTGGTGACTAAGAAACAAATCCAGCGATTCTCCTGGCATCTGAGAGCTGAACAGAGTCACAATTCCTGGAAAATCAAGTACGTGTGATCCTGGGAGATAAAGTACATGTGATGACACATCGTTTGAAGCAATCTCCTGTCACCGCAGTATTTTCACAAATAGCCTTGGTGTGTCTCATAGGAAAAAAGTATTAATAATCTGAGTTGAACACAAACATTCAAAGGCACGAGGACAGCATTTTCCTCATACTTCAGCATCCTCTGCAGTGCTGCAAGCACCTCGAAGAGAGACCCAAAGAGTGCTCCTGACTGCTGACTTTCCTGCTACTGCAAAGCATCTGCTCCAGCCTGCAAAAGGTTAGAGGCCAGCACTTGGAGCTACGCTGTGGTGATAGAGGCACTTTTTGATGTAGCATCCCTTTTCTTGGGGGAACAAAAACAGTTACAGCCCTTCTCCAGCCCTCAGCCACAAGCAATGTGCAGATGGCACTGAGAAGAACCCCTTTGAAACCAAGATGCAAACGCAGGCAAAGCTCTACAGACAGCTGTTCTGCAAACGTGCTGCAACAGAGCTGCCGCTTGATGGCAGCACACCGCATTGATCTCAGCACACAGCAATTAATCACGGTTCGGTTTATTTGCCACTTAGGAACAATGTGGGATTGCAGGGGATGAGTGTTTGCAAGCACACTGCATGCAGCACAACCTTCTGAAGGACAGGAGCCAACAGGCTTTTTGCAGATTTGAGAGCTTGTTTGAAAGCATCGTGCCTTTGTCAATTCAAGGCCTTAAAACCACTCTGACAATAGCTTTGCTGTCTGAACTGGTTTTAGCCTAACAATTCTCAAAACGAGTGTCAACATTTTGTAACAAAATAAAGCTGGGAGCCACATCTTGATGATGGGATGTTTGTTTGGTTGTCCTAAAGAACTGTAAGAATATTTATAAATTCTCTATGTAAGTACAGTCCAAACGCTCCAGATGTTAAGTTGGTCCACTCGTTACTCACCAGCACATTCATACACACTAAAAAAGATCACAGAAGCAAAGATCAAATAGACAATTATTGCAGGAGGACTTGGAACACAAATCACCATTAGTTTGGCTAATAGGAATGAAGTGCTGAGAAGAGACCTCTGAGCTGCAAATTAATCCACGGTGCACCTGGAAGAAAGGATGGCAGTGCTGATGGCCCTTCTAGTTTGCCCAGCCAAAGCTTTCCCAAGTAAATGCATAAGATGACCACTTCACAAGAAACCCTACACTGAATAGATCCCACAAGCCAGATAATGCTTCATGTAAGCGGAGCTAGCCAAACAAACAGCTTTGTGATCATCCATCTGGGCCGCATGGCCAGCACTCGGGCACCCCAAGCACTGCTGGGTGCCCAGCAGAAGAGGTGACATTTGTTTCATGACACGCACCAGAATTTGAAAAGATTTGAAAAGAATTAAAATCAAGGATCTATATAACAAAAACCCCAAAACAAAAAAAAACGTGAGGATAAGCACAGACTGGGAAGGATGTGATTTAGTCTGCACAATGAAAAAGAACCAGGAAAGTCACAAAGTACTGCTCTCAAAACAAAGTTTGGTCTGGCGCCCCAGCTCAAGTTCTTAAAGCCAAACAAGAAGCAGGTTCTTCCACAAGGAACACAAGCAAATATTTTATTTGTAAGGGGTGCTCAGAGGCCTTCCATTCATAAATCAAAGACACTTTGAAGGTGAGGCAAAAAACTACTTTGTCATTAAGAAGAAATCAAGCACTCAACAAATAAAAGACAAGAGGCTTATCAGATCCTCTCACTGCAGAACTGAGCTGAACATCAAGGCTGATTCTCTTCTTGCCTAAGGACCTCAGGAGAAAGTAAGACAAGACTCTGCATAGTCATTTTCATGAGAAATTCCCACATCAAAAACAAGCTAGGCATATTCCACTTTTTCTGCTGGACTGATTTCAGATATTAATATCCCAGTGGCTTTTGTCACTGTTGATGGACACTAAGTAAGCAAATTCAGCTTTAGCAGAAAAGTAACTAGACCACAGCTGGTAATGTCGTGGCAACAGTGTACTACATTAGGACTATGAAGGTATTCCATTCCTTCCTTTTGTGTCTTCAGTAGAGATATCCAAAGACCATTAACTACTTAACAGATAATATTGCACAAGCCATACTTGGGACCGTCTCAGACATAATAACAACCCAACAGACACTGCTGCTAAAGCCTCAAGCTGTGTTGTGCTTCTTTTCTCATGTAATCCCTTGTTATTTACTCAAAAGAGGGTTCTCCTCTTAAAACACAAACATCAGAGGTTACCACACTCGTTTTTCCTCGGGAATACATGTAAGAGGTGCACTTCAATTGTGTCTCAATCTGTGCGAGATATGTAAGTAAAAGAAATATACTCCTATTATTAACACTATCTTTTTCTTCCTATGCACATTAAAGCAAAACACACTGGGAAACTTACAGTAGTTCATTCATTAACAGGAGAGATCTACTGTACCCAAAATTCAGGTTATATTAACAGAGGGTCAGTGCATTCTTGCTGAAGCTTTTGAAGTTCATACTTCATTAAGTTGCATGGCATTTTGGTGGGGGATTGAGAGCTCTCATCTCTATCAAAACTCTCTCTGAGAAATTCTGAGGGTTACACAGCTCCTAAGTGGCAATTTATACAAGAGACTCGGTCCACAGACTGATTAAAGACCAAAGTCAATGGGAGCGCCTTTATCAATTAAGTGCTTGCCCTCCCATACATTCACTAGGTATGACACATTTAGCTTTGTCATCCCAAATAACGTAGGCACACCTTAGACAAACTGTGCATAGAAGGAGTGCTGTGATTTAGAACAAGTTCATTCCTTTTAATCAAAAAGGAAAAAAAAAAAAGGCGGTGATGCATCATCCTTCCCCAGCTGCTAATCTTTTCCATTTCACACCCACTGATCATTATCATTGCAAAAAAAAAATCAAAACCACACACCCGTCTTAAAGGTGGATCTCAAGTTGTAGTCTTGGTAGCAATCGTCTTGGTAGTAATGGAGAGAAGATGACACTGCTTCACACCTCATCCCTGCACATCACCTCCGTCTGGTCTGACACTTTCATACCCAGTACTGCTCTCCGGTTTTACCTCCAGAAAACACCGTGGATTTCAAGGTGGCAGAAAATGTGAATGGATTTTTAAAAATAATAAATCTATAACATTACAATAACCCTAGAGCTAGCAGCCAGCAAGGCTGAGATCAGAAACCATGAAGGCTCTTCTGAATTAAGAAGACTGGGACACTATGCAACTGATTTAATCGTAGTCATTTACTTGTCTGCACTCTGTATTTACCAGTTTGGTTAGAAAGAAAGGCATAGCTTGTGATCTTTGATCCATACGTAATTAAATCTCCTGCTGGGTACCCCACTGGACTCTCAATTAATGATAGCATTTATATGAAGATCACCACTTTGCTTCTACCCAGCTCTTTCCTATTTCCTTTCTCTTGCTGTGATTTTAGCCTCAGTCACATTTAACTTAAGTGATTGATCTGAGCTACTTAATTTATAAACAGAGAACTTCACTAATTTATTGTAATAAAATAAAAACACTTATAAATAAGCCTCTGTTCCTCTGTTACTTAGAGCAATGCTGATCCCTTTTTTCCTACCCACATACCCTTGACAAATTAAGTATTCCAATAACACACCAGCAAGAGCTAGGAAGTACCCCACAATACTCAAGTCGAAATTCTGACTTATGTTGGTGGAGATATTCAGCTTATTCAAAAGGGTGAAGATTAAAGAGGTCATGTCAAGTATCCACTGAAAGCAAACAAAACTGAAGCTCCCGACTTCCTGCCTCCCATTAATGCCAGAGTTCTGCAAGTTTCCCACTCCACCCTGAGCCCTGTCAGCACATGGAGCATCTCAGTTTTTTATTTAGGGTTTTGGGTGCACAAAGCCCCAGAAAGAGCAGAAGCAAGATTTGAAACACTGTCCTACATCCACTACCCTGTGCTTGACAGATTTCCCATACCAATGGGACAGCTCTGAAGTACAAAAGGGATGTAGGTGAAGCCACTTTCAGATTTAACATGATACCTGAGCACCAACAGAGATGTTCCCGAGTCCTGTCCCAGGACTGCTCAGCCACATGGACTTATTAGCAAATCCTGCAGTAAAGTACAGTTGAAGAAACCCATGTATGTTAAAAATGTTCATAGAGCGACTCTTCCACAGAACATCCACAGGCACACCAGAGCCTCCATGTGAAGTCTGAACAATACGAATAGATAATAGGGAGGAAAAAAAACACCCCCCCCCCCCCCCCCCCAAAAAAAAAAAAAAACAGAAGAACACCAGCAACAAAAACCAGAGATCCCAGCCAAGCAATGGTTCCTTTTCATA
The DNA here is from genome assembly GCA_035772895.1 of Perdix hodgsoniae. Taxonomy (NCBI): domain Eukaryota; kingdom Metazoa; phylum Chordata; class Aves; order Galliformes; family Phasianidae; genus Perdix; species Perdix hodgsoniae. The sequence continues at coordinate 14,809,406 of JAPSGF010000010.1, forward strand.
ACCTTGGGCCATACCAGTGAAAAAGCCAGGAGATAAATAAATCCTGGTCCCTGATACAGCCCTACGTACCATGCAGATTACAGCTCTAGAAACTATTGCTGCATTGAAGCCAAGTTTGTATGACAAGGTTTAGGACCACTGCTTTAACAAAGAGCAGTGAATCCTTCATCACAGCTGCATGAATGCAGCAGACCTCGTTAAGGACCTCCCAGCTCTGCTGCCCTGGCTCTTCAGAACCCAGCTGCTGGCAGCAAGGCAGGACTAAGGTTTGTCCCCCATTAAGCAGCTTTAGAAAGGAGGTAAGGTTTGGACGTCTTTATTTCCAATTCACACAACCCTGGGCCAAAGACACCGTTGTATTTAAACACAACTGAGTGCTGACAGCCTTGCAGCTCAGATAGCTGCTTGGCCCTGGCATTAAGTGTCCTGCACTGCGCCGAGCTTGCACTACACTATATCAAGGAATGCATAGCTGTCCTATCTCTCCTGGCACGAGCTCCTCTGCCCTGTGACCATGCTGCAGGCAAACCAGGAGCAGCACCAAGATCATCCCTATATTAGAGCATATGTGGAAGTTCTGTGTTTTCTATTATCCACAACATTTTGGTCTCAAGTATATTTAACATCTTGGGCTCCCAGTAAGTCTTTCATAATTATTAAGTTACAGGTCCAGGCAATCTGGTAATCATCAGATAGGGAGTAACAAGCTTCAAGCTGATAGACTTCCAGGAATAGACCTGGAGACATCATTTTTTTAGTTTCTCTGCTCATAAGCAGGTCAGTAAAGTTGCTACAGTCAGATTTTTCTAAGGCATTTCTGTACTATTTCTGTGCACTAATCACAGTCTGTAGTTCACATGGAGCTTTCAGGATGAAACTCATGCAAGATTCAAACTAAATAAATAATCTTGAATCTAAGCTATTGTTTCAAAAGAGAAGATGCATAAAGGCTGCACTGCAAAGGCCCCAAGCACAAAAGGGTAAAACCTGGGGGAAGCAACATTCCTGAAAGTAGGCAAATGTAGAGAGATTCCCCGATGTGGTTGTATTGCCTGCCATTTCCAGTCATCTATTTCACAGAGCTGTAATTAATTATGGAGAAATGCATTGGACACTGTTCTCAGCTTCCTGAAAACAAGCTGGAGGAGTAATCCCTGCAAGGAAAGCAGAGTTATCACAGCTCTGAGCAAGGTTTGGTATTCACCTGCTAACAGGCCAGGCCATGAAAAAAAGAAAAATACCAGGAAAATATATTTTCCTTTATGTTCTGCTCACATCACACAGTTCTCAGACGAGCTGAGCCAATTCACACCTCCAGGAACACAGCAACTAATTTAAAAATTTGCATAACATCAACACTGAAAGGAAATAGGAAGATTAAACATCTAGTTTTTAAGGTTGATGAGTTTCTTTTTGTTTTCTCCTCTTCCTTAAGCCACCAAGATTTGTTTGTTTTGAAAGGGATCTGATCTGCATAGACACCTGGTCATGGGATCATAAAGGGGAGAGGAAAAAGGAGTCCCTGATGCAGAAATAATGTTGCCATGAACTTATTCCCATTTGAAAGAAAAAAAAACCAAAACAATACTGAGTGCCGTACAATCATTGTTTTCACTGGGCAAAGTTTGACCTCAGCCAAGTCCTCCTCACTGTCACGTGGGGAAGAGGACTTTTAAATCAGCCACTGAAGTACGTATTGAATGCAAAACTACACAAAATGGTGGGAAAGTAAACTGAATCAGAAGATAAGACTGGGAAAACAAAGCCTCCTGATTAGTTAAGGCATACCATGCTGAAAAGACATAAGAATAATTTTATCCTGCTTTCTCCCATTCGTACATTTTTACTGTAGCATCTGCAGAACATACATAAGTCTGTTCTTTTTTTTTTTAAACAAACCCTAAGTTTCAATAAAAGTTTACTCAAAGTCACTCTGTTCAGCATGTTCGTGTTTTAACAGACTGCAGTCTGATCTGAGCTCCATAATAAAACACAACATGGCATTCTACTTCAGAAAGGCTGTTCTGTTCAAGTCAAATCATTCTACATGGTGTTCATCTTGCTCCCAGCGCCACACTTTGCACAGTAAGTACAGAACGAATTCTAATGCACACAACTTCCAGATGGCAATGAAGCATGCACAAAACTTGAAAAATCCCATGAAATTAAAGGTCAGTAAGTTCATTATTTACCACAAACAATTCTTACCAAGGTACAGCTCATTTACCTGATGTGAGAGTTTCCTACTCCTACCCCATAGGACTACATTAGCAAGCAATTTTTCCTCCCAGCTTTCCATTCTTGTAGCACACAAACCCAGGACAGCTTAACAGCCCATCCTGCTGTGTGCACGGCAATGCAGAAAGTAAATGGTTACAGCCTTGGCTGGCAGCTTTGGCACAAGTGTCACACACATGCATCCACGCCCACAAATTTGGGTCTAATTTGACAGTCCCCATATTTTGCAACAAAGCTGCTATTCAAGAGCAAAAGGAAGCTTGTTCCCTATTAAAGCAGCCAGTGAGGCTATGAGCTTGCAGGAGGTGACATAATCCATGCCCTGCTGCAGGAGCCTGTCAGCCCAGCCACAACTGCTTCCAGACACTCCCTGCCACACTTAAAACTCCGAGCAGAAAAACATTATCAGAGTGAGCTGTACATCGGATGCTCTATTCTCCACTCCAGTAACCCCTTCTTACAGCCTCTCAACACACCAAGTGAGGAACCAAAAAGCACGGGGCTCCTGCACTGCGCAGGCTGTGTGACAGCAGCATTACCACGTGCCACAAAACTTCCTTCAAACTGAGTCCTTGGAAGTCAGGGGCACTCAGTAAACTCACCTGAGGGTTATCACTGTGTATTGGCAGTACAACTGAGTGAATACAAGCAATGTCTTTAGGGAGCAGGGAGGAAATGAGCAGAACCTCCATCATTGGTGGTGAGAAGCATTTTACAGGAATAGGAGGAGAGGAAAGAACTGTTGAAACTTTTTACTCACATATAACGGAGCTTGCTGTGGATTAAGTTTCATGACCTCAGAACACTGAAACAAAAAAGAAAAGACAAATTTAGGACTGTTTTCCATAAAATGTTAAGTACTTCTCCATAAGCTGCATGATGTTACATTTCCAACGTGGTACTAGCACTCTTACGTTACTGCTTTTAATAGAAAGTTATATAAAAACAACTATTTTCTGTATTTTCCCTCTTTTAGGTCAACAAGGATCTGCTATTTTTCCATTTAAGCAGTTATTAAGCAAAGACAACTCTAAAACAATTTGCTGAGCGAATCACTGTTTGCTTCCCATCTGTAATACCACTGGCCATGCTGGCTTCCCATTCACACACCCTAAATCTACCCCTCCTAGCACCCTTTGCTTCTTATGACAATGATCAGTCCTTCATTACACGTGTCCATATACCCCCCCCCCACTTCCATATGTTTTCCCATTTCCCCACTGCAGCAGCAAACAGCACAAGCAAAAGCTGTAAGTCTCTGTTTAATACATGTATAAAGCAATCCAAGCTCTTGAGATGAAGGCATGCAAAATAATTAAAAACTCAATCTCTGTCATTGCTCATGTCTGCAGTGCTGCAGTCTGCACAGCAAGTACTTAACCCCTTTTCAAAAGGAGATGAAACACCACTCTGCTTTTCTACAAAGAAATAACCCACACAGGATCTTGTTCATATTTTGTTCCCTTCCAAAACCCCCAGTTTGCCTTTAGTGAGACAGAAATCCAAAAACAGTTGAAGCTCTCATAGCTGATTCCAGCTTTTGGTCTCCCTCACATGCTCTCCTTATACTGCAAAGTGTTTGTGCACAGGTTATTTTCAGTGGCTGAGCTGCTCAGCCCAACACCATCCCGCTGCAGAAGGTCCCACACACCACAGACAGATGAATGCCTCACAAGAGCTGCAAGATTTATTTAATTCATAATTATTTCCAAACTCAAGAGTCCCTTCCAACAGCAAGAATGCCTCAAAATGGTTACACTTGATAGTTTTCCCTACCTCTTTGGATTTATAAAGAATTACTTGCTGGTGAAAACAGGGGACAAGGAACACAAGCTGTCGTTTGGGCTGGTAAACTCTGAAAGCAGCTCTGCAAGCAATCCTCCATATGATATGCTCCTGCCTTGCCAGCCCTACTGAGCTCTCACAACCAAAAGCAGAAAACAGAAAAGAAAAAGAAAAAAAAAAGAAAGAAAAAAGACTAAAAGATAATTAATAAACCAAAATCAACAGAAGTGCAAACCATGCAAGCCTTGCCAATCTGCCTCATGACCTACCTTAACATCTCTCCTATTCTGAACTTAGACATCTTGAACAGGGGAACCCTTGAACAGGGGAATCAAAGCAAAATCCAGCTGAGAGCTGTTATTGTACCTTACAGAGATTAAACCAGAGTTGGACAAACTCTCTTTAAGCCCATCCTACATTTGAATTTTTACAAAGTCTCACTGCAACAGAGCAATTCCCTCCTGAAGCAAAATTAAGTCCCGCAGTCTGGCTCAGCAATCTGGTAGTACTTGGATATGACTTAAAAAAATATATTGCTGCAGAGAAGCAAAACAGTTCTGTCTGAGATGAGAATGTTTAAAGAGAGTTAAGACAAAGCGTTGTTTCCTCGCCTTTTCTTTTCAAGTCCTGACAAGTACATGAACTACTTCTCTTTTTGCTGATAAAAGATGCTGTGTGATATACCTTCAAAGTCAACGTGCCTACATTTTTGCATTTATAAAAACTTTCAGGATTATCCTTTATCCCTGAAATTCAGCCATCCCTCCACACTGGCCATATTACAACTGGCCTAAGATGCATGTTAAACAATGTCATATGAAACATTCAGAGAACAGAACATGACAGGTCTGTATCTGCCCGAGACACAAATTCCACTCCTTGAGTTCCTCTCCATTCCCAAATAAATAGTTTTACCAAACTCTCATCAGTTATTTTAGCTTCTCAGAAGCCAGCTCCGAGGAAAGGAGGTTATTCTAACACAGTCGAAGTCATCCTTTCCCCTCCATTAACTAACAGCTTTACCTCTTCCACATCAAGGTTCACAGCTAAGTTACTGTCACTGTTGTCACCACACAAAATAACTTCTGTGATCTGCAATCAAGTTACATCTACAGTCACCCACAATGCCAAATAAGCAAACACTCTCAGGAAGCTTGCACCTCATCTTCACCACAGCTGTTTGCTTTGCTGGGATAAAGCTACGGGGAAGGGGCCAACGTGCCCCACAGATACAGGACTGCCATTGCTACCTCCCCATCCTCTCCTGTTGGCCACACGCAGCCATCGAGTCAACACTTTCAAAAAAGCCCAACCCAAAGCCTCACCAAGCAGGCAGGAAGCATTCGCCTGACCCCAGTGAGCTGCTAAAACAGGATTTAGTATTCTGATTTGTTGTCCCATCCCTGCTGCAGGCTTGAGAAGCAGGAGGGGTGCCGACAGAAGGAATCGGGTACAAAGCCAGACCTTTATTCACCTTCTTTTACCGACTGCTTTAGTCTACCCCCTTCCAGCTAAGCCATGGAGGTGCCTCGTCACACCAGGCTCGGTGTTTGGGCTGCCATGCCATAGGACTGAGCCACTGTGAGCCCCCTTCCCTGCTTTCACAAGTTTTGTGCAAGGTGCCATCCTGACAACTACTGCTAACGCTGCTCACGCCTTCATACGCAGCAGAAACTGGAGGTCCTGCACTCCGTCCCCATCACAATGCCTACTGTCAGATTTATCCAAATTAAGAAGCTATTATACTGCATATCATGCCCAATACCATCAAGTCATTTTTCTTGTAGGTTCCACTGTGCAAACCCTGCACTCAGGCTCCATTAATTTTTTATTTTATTTTATTTTTTAAAATCAGATCACTTTAAGAGAGCAGACAAAACAAGCAATATTATGAGCTTTCAAGATCTTTAGTAGAAACTAGTATAAGAAGTCTGTCTGCGCTGATGGTATCAAAGATGTGTACAAAACAGCAACAGCAGAAGGGTATCCCATCAACAGAGCATTTGGATTTTTGCTATTCAAGTAATCATATGACCTTGCATACTCTGACCTCTGCCACCCTACAGAAATGCACGTCGCGTTGCTTCATCCCCTTCCTGGCAGATGCCTGGCAGCAGCTGAGCAGAGAGAAATAGAAAAGAAGTGCACATGCAGGTCAGGAAGGGAAGGATGGGCTGCATCCAAACTCCCATAGCATAACCTCAGCTTGTGGGAGAGTTGAGTTTGGTTGAACAGGCAGTGTCACAAGTTGCAGAAGCCAAAAGAAGGCTTCATACCTAAGGAAGTGAAAATACTGACACTGCTCATGAAAGAAAAGGGGATGCCCAGGAGTTCAAACACATGGCTGTGCTGGTATGGGATTTTTGTTTGTTTGCAAGAGAGGTTCATAGCAGCAGCAGTGAGGTAAGGTGACAGAGTGACTGTTGGATGCTTAATCTTGACAAACAAGAAAAATATCTGGAAATACTTCCTGCAGGAAGATTTTCCCCCTTTTATCTTACTACAAGTCTTCACATCAATGGCTTAAATGAAACAATTTAATATTTCATAATATATGTCAGTCCAATTTTTCAAAGTAAACAAAGCTCATTTGCAAGGAGACAAGCAAGTTTTGAAGATATTTTATCTTGTTAGGAAGTGCTCTGGCAGAAACATATGAGAAAAACAGTCATTCAGACTCATCTGTCACCCTGTTCCGCATCAGCAGAGAACTAAAGCTAAGTTTCTGGATGTTAACTTCCCCAGCCAGTGGGTAGGCAGGCAGCCTCTGAACATAACAACTTAGTATAGTAAGGAAAATGAAAAGAAAATGAAAAACAACTGTGATGGTAATTATTAGAGCAAGATTCATAAGAATCCTAATTTAATTTGGACTGCTTTAAATGTAAAATTAAAAAAAAAAGGGAGGCGGGGGAGGAAGCAAGGCTCTTTGGTGTTGAAAAGTGAAATGCTATAAAACATTTTCTTCTGTATTTATTAGAGGAGGAGTGAATAGATAGAGGAACTCATCCTATGAGTTGATGCCTGTTCTGCTCCCCAGAAAGCAGTTTCTATTTTTTGGACAGGTAGCCCCACACCTGCCCTTATCAGACAATGCAAACTGCAGAGGGAAAGCCTGGCCCTGTTGTGAGATACGGAGTTGGACTGTAAATGAACTGCTTTGAGAGCCAAGCCAACAAGAAAGGGCAAACAACGCCACCTCCACCCTTGTCTTAAGGCCTTCAACCTGCTACAGTGCGTGTTGCAAAGAAAGAAAAATCACATCCACGGCACCTTCTCCATCATCTAGTCAAGCCAGAAAAAAAAATGAAGAGCATACTTAGGAGTCCCACACATAAATTCTAGAGGAAGCCTCCCAGGAAGAGCAGCTTGCTTTCTGCAGGCAGGGCACATGCAGCCTGCAGTGAAACACGCTGTTGTGTTCTAACAGAAACAATCGTTGCATGCTGTTGTGTTCTAACAGAAACAATCGTTGCATGCTGTTGTGTTCTAACAGAAACAATCGTTGCATGC
>JAPSGF010000010.1:14816951-14877060 GCA_035772895.1 Perdix hodgsoniae
CAATCGTTGCATGCTGTTGTGTTCTAACAGAAACAATCGTTGCATGCACTCAACCTAAGAGTCTGTTTACAGAACCAAAAAGAAAATGACCGTGCCAGTTACTGCCAACTGGAAAGGCTCAGCTCTGTCCCCAGATGCTATTTGTCACAGTGCTGGAGCAGGCAATGCAACAACTCTGAACGCTGTCTCTTGAGGCAGCTTCCCAAGCTGTAACTGCACAGAGCCAAACTTTTCCAAGTGAGCAAAAGGAATTTCAGCTCCATGCTCCCTGATGCTGGGGGAAGCAGCCTTGCAACCTTTGCACAGACCAAGGCTGTGCTTTGGGTATTGTCATGGCAGCCAGCAACGCTGCTTTATGAGCAAGCAGTCACCATGGGTGGAAACAGGAATGTGAAGACCTGCCTGGTTCTGCTAAGCCTCCAGCAGACTGTGTGCTCACAGCACCCAAAATGCAGTCTGCACCCACTAAAATGTATCTCATGGCACCAGGAGCGGTGAGAGCATCTCCATCCTTTAAACAACAGCATATTTATTTTCTCTTCTCCTTTTCTAAATCAAAATATTGGCCAAGAGCCTGGCACTTGTTTCCTCATCACCCTGCAACAGAGCTTTTATTAAAGGAAAATCCTAGAAGACACACAGAACAGACTGGCTTGCCACAGGACATCTCAAACATGCTCAGCCCCAAGAGGGCAAATGTGCTGATAAAGGTTGCAGGATCAGCTGCATTCCTCAACAAGTGTGCTTTCACCAGGGCTAAAATAACACAAATTGCTTCCACATTCACTGCAAGTGCACTGCTTTCACAAGATCCAGCAACCACTGCAAATGCCTTTTTCAGCATAAAACTTCATTTCCCTCTCAGACTGCTCAACCAAAGCATTTCATCAGCATTATTCCACGTACATCTCTGGCACCACTCAACATCTGCCCAACGAAGTATCATATAATTGCCTTATGAAAATGCAACTGGAGAGAAGCATTTCTACCACGTCTCAGTCACACAGAAGATGGTTCTCACTACACAGCCACTGAGGGATCTTGCAGCCCCACAACTGCCCATCACACAGGTTTACTGTGCTATCTGTAGGACTAAGTGAAGATCCCTGTTATTAACAGAAGGAAGGACAGTCTCCCCTCTACACCCGTTTACCAAAGCATTTACAGAAAGTGAACAAAACAAATTAGCCCAACAAATTCACACTGCCTTCCTGCAGTACAATTAATTACCTACAGGCACACTCAGACACGTACATCCCCAGATGTACAGTTCTTTTCTTCCATTACTGTTTGCCTGTACTTAAAACATTCACGTTCCTTCTTGGAAATACCTGTATGTTTCAGGTTTGTTTTTTTTAATGCCATGCTTTATGGCCATCCAGACAACCATCTTGCAATGCTTCCGGAATTCTATTAGGTTTTGCCCTTTAGGATACCACAGTGAAATCCCCTCGTGTTTGCAAGTTTCAAAGCAGGATGTGAAATAGAAGTCCAGGTTTCAGCTCTTAAAAGCAACAGCGGTTTCAGGAATTTTCAGAACTGTATAAGTCAGTACAACTGAAAGCTATTGGAGCCTTCTCAGAACAGGAAGGATGCCTTTCTGCTCTGCTAAGCACTGAAGAAGTAATACAGTTAGTGTTATTACAGCCTCTCCTGGAGAAATTTTGTGTTATTCCACATATGTCACGGAAGAGAACAAACTACTGTGTTCGATTTCTTTGGATATGGTATCATCTGACAAGAGGTGAAAAAAAAAGAGCATTTATTTGCTTTACTGTGGTTCCCAAAACCTTAGCCAGGATCAGGGCCCCCATCAGCTGCACGCTGTAGAAAATGTCAATGCAAACAAAGTTTCTGCCTTGAAGAGTTTACAGACAAGCAGAGGGAGCAGGAAGGGATACGAACACCACGTACCTAAATAATAAATCCTCTTCATCAACTTTTCCAAGTTGCTATTTAATTTCACCTTAATTAATTGGCTTATTCCTTACAGGCATCACAAAGTGTATCTTAAGGGCAAATCTGAAAGCCAAGCCTACGGCCTTGCATGGAAAACACTGAAGGTAAATGCACACAGCACAGCTCAGAGCTCCCAAAATGGCCTTGAGATTTTCCCATCATGTCTCATTCACACTTGCTCTTTTTTTTATTTTTCCCCCCCAATCAGAAAAGAAAGCAATAGGATGGGCAGGAACAAGGAGGAGTTTGATACCTCCATGCAAGCCCACCTCTTCCATCTCCTCTCCCTTATACACCAGTATGTGATAATACACACTTTAATCTTGAGTCTTTGAGGTTTTGAAGCTTTCCATACTTCATGTTAAGCTTTTTCTTTTCTGTCAGCTTTTGTTTTAGACATTTCTCAAGTTTGAGCTCTGCTGAATCTCATCTTCATCTCAACACTTATTTTATTTTTGACTTTAGAAACAATGATCTGTACTTTCTGAGCCTGAAGCACGCACTCCCAACTGTACAAAAACAGCCTCAGCCATAAAGAGCTCGTGGTCACGGGAGGGAGAGGACAGCCAAAATACACACTGATGAAGTTACAGATCTCATGGAAAGCATTTGAATAGATAAGCAGAAATACAGAGAAAGCAGGATGACTTTCCAATTGTAAGGGGCTCTTCAGCTCAGCATTGTTGTGCTGAAAGTCAAAAGGAGGATTTTTAAATATTTTTTTTTGTCAAAATGTCACAAAATTTGCTTCACGCAAATTGTTCTGAGCATAAGGACTCTGGACCTTGTAAGGACTGAACTTCATGCCTTCAAGCATCTAGGGTAACACTCTAGGTAGCTCACACTACATACATCCCACAGAAATCAGAGAAGCCCTACCTTTCAGAAAGCCAGTCATCAGCTGACTTCCCTTTGCACTGCAACACTGCCACCAGTAGATGCACACGTGACGGGGTAACCTTCATTACAGTGCCTCACAACCAATCCCCAGATCCTCCCTCTTTAAACAAACAACCCATAAGCTGTAAAGAGTTTAAAGAAATCCAAGGATTACACCACACATTTATCTGAACCCATTTGGATCTGCTCAGCGCTTGCTGGCACTACAGGCAGCCCAACCACTGAACCTCACCCAACGAAGCACCACGTCCTCACACTCCCACACTCTGTTTTCACAAAATGTTAATTTATGAAGCGCTCAGAAATATCAGGAGGATTGGGTTTCAGCCCCCAAAGCACTCGTGTTCTAAGCTGCACAATATAAACAAAGGCAGTAGGAAACAGCAAGTGCGGGCCGAGCTGGCCACATGCAGACAGATCCCTGCTGGAGCCCCAAATTTCATGCAAAGAACTGGAATAGCAACATCTTTCCCAAGTTAACTGCCCCAAATGTCATGGGAATCCCTGCACTAGAAAATTCCCTTTTTCTTAGGAGCGATACATAAATTACCAAGTTGCATTACCCATCTATTGTCTCCATGCATTTTTTTTCTAAGATAATTAAAATTTGAAACAAAGCCATTCTTGCTTTGGTTTATGTATTTTTTTTTCTTTAACTGTAGCAACAAGTCTGAAAATAGAAACAATGTTAATTTCACTCACATTGCCTTGCCTAGTGTATTTTTTCTGGGTATCCTCCTGCACAGTTTAGATCAGCAATAACCTGCTCTCACTCTTCAGCCTTAGGTGAAAGAAGGAATGAGTTGTTCACACAATTTGCCCCACTATTTTCATTCATTCTGAACGGCTGCCAGAAGTCACCATTCACAAAATGAACCACCTTTCTAACTGATGTATTAACGCCCTCTAATGTGCAAGCAGACTGAATAAAAAATAAAACAGAGTAAAACTAACAAGCATTCTCTTTAGGCAGGAGAAATAAACCAATGACCCAATTCTTCAGCTGTATGCAGGGGGAAATTTGTATAAATCAAGCAGCAATTGCAGCAACTAAAATAAACCTCACCCTGACAGTCTGTGATTCTGTGACAGAAGATGAATGCTCGTGCTTCCAGGCATTACAATACTAAATGCAGAATGACTTTCTCCATAGCTGTATTAACGCATGATCTTTTTTAGCTAGCCAGAAATAGGAGGCTGGAGAAATCAAGCAAGTAACCCATTCAAAAGTTACCTCACAAACACATAGGTAAACAACACCACTAGCAAAAGGCTCTGACTGTGAAGGGGTGAGGAGATGAGGAGCTGCACCTCAAGCATGTGGCAGCAATCAGGGTAAGAGTGCAGGGCAGCACAGCGTGTGCCATTGCAGCTGAGGAAGGAGGTCTGAGCATAAAAGCCCAGACATTTGTGTACAACCACCTGAATTCATGTAACTTGCTGAAGGTTTGGTAACTACATTGATTCCTTATTAAAAAAAATCCCTCTTCCATCATTTCCACAGGTGATGCTGCCTGCCAGCTGCGTCCTGTCTGCAAACAAAACCATATGTTGCCACTCACTTACAGACACCGAGGAGTTTCATTTGGCTGCAAGCAATGGAAAGGAGATGTAAACACACGTCGTATTGGCCTGGCCCTGCTGTCCTCACCTCCAAAGGACCACTGGCAGGTCTTTGAGTCCCCGCTGCAACCAGGTGCGTGCAGACAGAGACCAGAAAGAAATGTAACTTCATGACACTCTCTTTCCCCAGTAAAGGAGGAAAAGGAATGAATTTAACTGAAAAATCAGCCCTAAATGTTAAATGGTGTTGGAGAGCTCAGCACTGCAGCCTTCCCATGCAGCAGGCCCCACCAACAGAAGGCCAAGAGTTGCTACAGCAACAGCTTAATAACTGCATGCAGAGCCTCACTGGAACGAAAGCTAACAGAGCGTCACTGATTTAATTGACTGATGATTTAATAAAACGCTCTGGATATAGATTAACTTGCTTTGCTTAATGTAGCTTGGCTTCCTGGTGGCAGCAATGGACCGACACTGTTAATGGGCCGGAGCCCAGCCTGCAGCACAGGGCTGTGGCTTTTGGGGTTCCCACCTCACCACCCAAACCCTGGAAGGGGATAAAGCCATGTGGGGAAAACCAAAGCAGCAACATCCCCCAGGGCCAGCAGAGGAAGGTAGCAATCGCTCCAAAAACACACATCTGGTTTCTCCATCGTCATTGTTAGATATAAAGGCCCCACAAAACTCAAATCACTGTGGTTATCACCCTATGCTCCACACGCCCAGTTTCAAAGAAACAAAGACACTGTAGAAGTTGAAACAACAGAGAGTCGAAGGATTATTAGCTAGCTCTAATTATACAAACTGATCTCATCCTCTTGTCATAAGCCTCTTTCCTGTGTCCGGAATCTATTTGTGTATCATAAAGACCAGTCTCCTGTAAATGTACAAGGGTCATCAGCACAGGGCGATTCATTTCACATTTTACAATACACACATATTGTCAACCAATCCACTTGTAACAAGATATAACTGCCCTCACTTGTCAATTGGTACTTGAAAATATTACTAACGGCAAACAGTAATTAAGATACTGATTCCTAAAACCCAAGCAGCATTTTATAAGTAGCTACCATGTAGCTGTAATAAAATAAAAAGCACAGGCTCCATCTTCAGCTCAAGTAGCTACATCCTAATAAAGTTAAGAACTAACAGTCAACTTGAATTATAGTGCAGCATGTACGCAAAAGCACACGTATGTTTATACTCAAATTAAGTCCTCCAACAGGTTCTGGGGCAGCTATTTCACGTAGGCATGAAACATTTATCTCAGGCTCAAGTACTAACTGCCAGAAATCCTTAGCAGACCTTCTAGGTGCCTCTTCAAATGAGTAAAATTCAGCTGATAGCCTTTAATACGCTGCATAGCTTGAATACACACTATAGGAGCAAATTCTAGGGAAGTCCTCAAAGAAAAAATACTTTGTTTGTAAAAGCAATTATTGACTTCAGGTTCTTAAGGGCACTTCTTGACCAGTTTTCAAAGGACAAGTACATTCAGCATTTTCTGCAGAAACAGAGACCATCCCAAAGCTGGGCAGCCAGAACAGAAGGAACAGGACTATAGTTACCTTTGAGAAAAAAAGAGAGATGCTATACAGCACCTATAGAGCCTCCAGGTGCACAAAGCCAGGAGAAAGATGATGAGAAGGGAATGCAAAATTAGGAGCTATTTTCTCCTAAGTGATCTGTTTCTTTCAACTCAAACAATCATAGGAAAAACATCCTAGCAAAACATGTACTTTATTTGGGTAGACACAGAATCAACTTGTTTTACTGGAGCATCCCATCTGAGCCAGTCTTGAAAAATGTGCATCATTGACCCACTCCCAGCAACTAATGGAGTCCTCTGGTACTCATTGCCAGAGAGAAAAAAGTAGAGTTGCAGTTTGTAAGACACAGCATTAAGTATACAGCATGCAGGGAAAGTACCACAAAAAGCAAAACCCAAAGCAACAGAGTATCACATCTCTAAAGCGGAGATGAGTACACATAGAAATCTGAAAATCAAATTAAAAACAAAACCAAACAAATTCAAATAAGCCCAGATTCTACTCAATATCACCGCCTCACCCCCTGCATCCAATCCCTTTGGCAACTAGCCCACAAGCAATAAAGCAAGTTCTGCAAACAGACATCCAGCTTTGCACCTGAAATCATTGCTTCCAGCAGCCCTCACAAAGCAAGCTTTCAGGCTGGCCCCTCAGGAGCCCAATGGGTTAATGCCCACAGGTTGCAGCTACACCAGTAAATCATTTATTACCCCAGCTCAGGGACAAGCAGCTACGCAGAACCAAGAGCCCACGCTGTGCAGCTGTTCACCAGCCAGGCAGTTCTGCACAATTATGTTATAACACAGGATTAAAGTTGGGGAGTGGAAATGCATCCTTTTATTATTGATATTTCTTGGGGGGTTTTTTGTTTGTTTTTCATCAAGTTACGCAGCTATTTTAAATGTTACAGAATTCATAAACATGAAATTCATTAGGGAGTAACCATGAATGAAATGAAGGGATCATCATTACAAGCACAGTTAGGGAAACACTGGACCAGCAGCCAAGAAGAGGGAAGGCTTTGAGGAATAAGGAAAGCTGCTCCTAAATTCAAGTTCAGTTTTTTTCCAGACCCATCAGAGAACACACACCTGAAAGCAGCCGTGGTGCAGATGTTGGTTCCCAGAGGGCCAGGTAAGCAGCACTCACTGCCTGCAACTGGAAACCTTTGCACCTTCCTCTGCAGCAGGCACTGCTCACTGCATGCTCCTGTGCTCCAGAAATTAACAGGAAGTTAAGAAACTACTCAGAAGGGTGATGAGGCACTGGAGCAGCTTGCCCAGAGCTGTAGATGCCCTTTCTATGGTGCCAGGCTGGATGAGGCCCTGGGCAGCCTGACCTGGTGGCAAATCAAACAGCAAACCGCTTGTCTTATACAGAAACTCATGCAGTGCATTCCTCCACTAGCCAGGTGCAGCACATCCTGCTAATGATCTGAACTCATGATGGACGCAGGGACCAGCCCTCCAACAGCCACATCCTCAAAGGAACGCTTTCCCAATAAAGGTTTCATTCATAATTTCACCCATGATTCTAAGACTTAATTATTTTTTTCCTCAAAATCTGCAAATAGGTACAACACCCCTACCCAACCCCATCTAAAAAAAGGAAACCAAAATAATCACAATAAATACTTGTCTCCCTAGCACAGCAGCAGTTTATGATTAATCCACCCAGCTGTTGCTACAACACTGCCAAATGATTTGGGCCCAGCATTGTTAACCACATTGCTTTGCACCAGTCTTCTTGGGCACAGCCATGGAAAATGTGAGACACTGCAGAAGGTAAACAGGTTACACACACAAGAGGAAAAAACAAGCCTTTGACAGAGCCCAAGAACTGCAAGCACCCATTTCTAAAGAAGACTCCCACAGTTTCTTTGCTTTAGGCTAACCGTTTTTTTTTCTTTTCCAACCTAAGTATTTTTGGAGAAAACAAGTATAAGTGCATGAGACACAACAGTTCCTGACGGTCCTGCAGTAACTACATGTCATCTTCCAAGTCAGATCCATCCCCTGATCTGGTTCACCACACTGAGAGGTTATGGGAACTGAAAAAGCAGCACTGAATACACACCTGGAGTACTGCAGGATGGAGTGGGAAGCATGTGTGGCTCACAAGGGGCTCACAAGCCACGCTCCCCTGACAGGAGCCCTGTATGCCTTAACTCCCATCCCCAGCAGCTTCTGGAGAAACCCTCAGGCTGAGAACACCACAACCACCTGTCTACCCCCAGGGACAGGTGCACAGTGCTTTAAAATAATAGGGAAGAGCAGCTGGTGCCTTAAGTGCTATGGACTGTTTCACACCATGGCATACGCTCAATGGAACAGTGAGAACACATACAACTGCAGTATGAATCAAGCTGTGAGTTCACTGCTGAGAGATGAAGTCTCAGATGTAATTCTTCACCAGCACCTTCAGCACTCTTCGTACCATTCAATACCATTCTTTATTTTTCTTTTTTTTTTTTGGTCAAATTTACTTGTCACAATGCTTTGATATCCTCATCCCCTCTTGCCATCCAGCAGGTAAGCTAGGCAAACCCATTCCCCAAAACACATCACCTCAGCATTCACTTGTACCCAAGAGCTGTCAAAATACGGGAACTTACTTGAACTGCATGAAGCAGCACCAACAGTCCGAGATGTCCTTCCAGGCCTTCCCCCAGCAAGCATAGAGCAGCAGAACAGGACTCGAGGTTCAGCTCCTGCAAGAGAAGGAGGAGGAGTCACCGGGGTGCAACAAGGCCTGTCCTGAGAGCACACACCTGCCCCACACCTGGGGTACTGAAGCCATCCCACCAACCTATGCCTTGTGGCCAGACAGGAGACAGTAGCCTCTGAGTGCAGCCCTGGGCAGTGGCCTGCTCCCAGGCTTATAATGAGGGCAGCATGAAACCCATCTGCAGGACTGGGCCTGATCCTGCCCGGTCCCCCTCCACCATACAGATGTGTTGGTATCTGTCACCCTTATCTTGAACATGAAATCCTGCAAATTCATCCCCCTAAACCTATCTTAACCCCTTCAAAGTAGTTGGGTGCTCTCATTATCACAAGGTATGTTAGAGAAGACAAAAGCACCCAGTACAGGTTGATGGCCAGTGAGAATTGGCTGATGAAGCCCACAATCTACCAGCAAGCCTCTGCCAAACCCTGATGGGCAGCCTGCACTTCTCCACAGGCAGATTTCCTGCCCCAGCCCCAGGGCTAAGCCTGCTCTATGGAGCACACCTGGAAAGAGCAGTTAAAAGGATTGAATGGCAAGTCAAGAAAGAGTACAGGCTGTGTTTTTGTGTATTAAGTGTTGTGTGGGAGATTGGATTACCTAAATGACAGCCACTGAGGCACCTCCGACCATCATTTCATTGCCAGACCAGCAATGTTTGTGGGTAGGCACACAGCATCCAATGCAAGCACAACAGGCCACCTGCTCTGCCAGAGACACTGCCCCTATACTGTGTGCACAGCCCAAAAACACAATAATAAGCATCTCAGGAACAATAGCAAAGCTTGCCAGCAGCTAGAAAATCAAATGTGCTCCATGAATTGGCTGGGGAAGATAAAAGCTGGGAGATGGAGCACTGCAAAACAAGCCTCCTTCATTCACCCGTAAAGGCACAGCAGAACCTGAACTCTGCCACACCAGTGGTACACAAAGTTTTTTGTGAGCATTGTTACTAAAATTTCCCTTAATTCTGCTGGTGGGCTCCTGCTGAGGGACTGGGACAGCACTTCGCAAGGCACCACAGAGCACTGCAGGCAGAAAAGGTTTTTTTTCCATAGACACTTCAGCACACACTATCTCAAATCAGAAAAAGGAAAAAAGCTTACCCTCTTATTCCTCTTAAAGCAGCAAGGAAAAGAGGGAAAAATAAGGAGTCCATGTCTCCTTACTCTGGTATCACATTTCTAAATCACATTTCCGTGGCAAACTACTGAGCTGAAAGAACTACCTGAACTCTCCAGTACCACGCAGAGGAAGCAAGCCTCCTTTGGATTCATTAACCAGTAAAAAACTCCCTCCCAGCCCGAAGCAAACAGACTGGAACTTCCTTCCAGCATTCCTGCAGAGCTGCTTTCAGGACCGCACGTTAAAGCATGGTTACAGTTTGATAAGGCGACGATTAACTACATTAAGTAAGAAACATTAACCCAAGGCTCCTGGTAGTGATCCCACGTTGATCCGAGAGTGTGATGATCAGCAGCTCTCTGCAAGGCACACACTACAACAATGCAGCGGCTTCACTTGTTTGTGAGGCTGGTAACTTGGCTTTCAATACCACAGAGCTTCAGCAAGCTGTACTGCTACTCCTGTAAGCTGGCAAGCACTATGGGCAGAGATAACACTGCTAAATACACAGTGAGTGTGCAGTGAATCACCGCAGGTTTTTCATCATATCCGTTAAGGAATGAGGGTGTGTATATGGAGGCGCACATGCAAAACTCACTGGGATGTTTATGACTTGGAAAGTATTAGCAAGTGGAGAAAATCAACCAGCTTTGCAGTAAGACATTACTCTTCTGGGGCTTTCTGTATGGGTTCATTCTGGAGGAGTTTTCAGTTTAGCACAAGCAGGTGCAAAGAATATTAAGAAGTCTTGTATTTCTAGTTCCGTATGTAAAAAGCCCGCACACTCTGTAAAGCTGTCCAAATCAAGGAATTAACTGCCCAAAGGTTTCTCTTTCCCATGGAAATGCATCGAGACAACTCCTGCATGTGCAAGTAGCCTCATTTTAGAAGGGTTTCCCCATATGGATTTCTCCTCATCCTCTA
Source organism: Perdix hodgsoniae (assembly GCA_035772895.1). Classification (NCBI taxonomy): domain Eukaryota; kingdom Metazoa; phylum Chordata; class Aves; order Galliformes; family Phasianidae; genus Perdix; species Perdix hodgsoniae. The sequence goes on from JAPSGF010000010.1 coordinate 14,827,703, forward strand.
CTGTGAAATAATTTCCCAGCACTGACAAACAGACACCGCCTGTCTTACGTGCACCTTAAAGAATACACTTTTTTAAAACAATTATGTCCTATAGCTGTGTTCATAATGCTTAACAAGGAAGAAAACACAAAATCTCTTCCACATCATTACAGGAAGATGACGACGTGCAGCCAGCACAGGGGCTTGCCCATGGCCACCCTGCCAGGCAGCAACAGCACAAGGAACAGATCTCAGTGCAAATCTCTTTCCATAGCAAATTCTCTAGGCTAGGACAATGGGGAAAAGCTTAACAGTATATTAAATGGGAGGGAAAAAAAGTTTATTGAAGGAAAATAGCTGCAGATAAAATCTCTTTTCAAGTTTAAACTAGCATGTACAAATACTCGCTGTTTTCTATAGTTACTTGCAAACATCATCAGTTATAAAAGGTCCCTACTCCGCTGTCAGCACTGCTCCGTTCTGACCCATAGCTCTGAGTGATTTCTGCCCAAAAGGAACCACAGTGACTCTGCAAGTAGCACAACATCTCACAGTGCTCACTTAACATAAATGGGAATATAAAGAAAAGTCCCTTTGATACTCGCCTTTACAGAACACGTTCGACTTGAACTGAATGAAAAGAAGGGGAAAAAAACCTTATTTACCAGGACAGAAGTGAGGGCTGAATTCCTGTGGTCCCTCTCCATTCATACTGAGATGGCAAATGCAGAATTTGCCCATCAGTGCTGAGTGATGAAATATGCTGGTGGATGAGGACAGCATCATGGCTATCTATGTTCTTAAAGAGAGAAGGTAAACAGTGCTGAGGAATGGGATAGTTACATACGTAATTATCTTAAAGAAAAATAAATAATAAGCCTAATGACTTAAGGGTGATCTGCACCTTTACAGGCAGAGGAGCCAAGCAGCACAAGGTATTCACTACTCATTCATAAATGAAGTGAATGTCAGGGGCTGTAAACACAGCAAGAGAGCGTTATCTGCATCTAAGACACGTTTAGGAGCAGCCAGCTGGGGGATGGAGATCTGAAAGGTGGGCAGGGGCCAGCGAGGCTCTCCTGAAGGCTCAGCAGAACCCAAGCATGCAGACCCCAGGGTCTCCAGTGCACAGCTGCTCCTTCTGCAGAGCCAAGTCCACCAGCAGAGAACTTCCAAAACATGGTCATCACACAGAAAACACTTCCTACTTATTTTTTTTTTGTGTTTGTGTTTTGTTTTAATTTTCCCCTGAACACAAATCCAATTTCTTCTTCTGAGAAGCACTACACAGTTTGTTTATTTTTCCCCCCTCTGCAAACTGATTGTTTTGACACATAAAACGAGTTATCTCACCATCTGTTTGTAATTGCCATAACAAAGCTTTAGCAAACCCAGAAAAACAGCACCAAGAACAGGGCACTAATGGGAGATGGACTGCTGATTATTTGGGATTATTTCATATGGCTGGGATCTGATTGCCAAGACACCCAAACAAACCTCTGCAGTATTTCCAGGTTTTGACTGTTGCATGCTACAAAATCTCCCTATAATTACATATTAAATGACGTCAAGGAAAGCTCAGCTACTGGATCCATGCCTGCATGCTGCTACCTCGTTGCTTTTAGTACATAGCCTATACTTAAGCATCATGATATTCACACCACAGGAAGCCCTTTCCCTGCCTCTACTGGGCTTCCAGGAGAAGCTGGCTCACAAGACCTTTTTTGCAAGTTGGTCTGAGCTACGGTTCCTAATTCCTTCGGGAAGGGAGCCTGGACAAGGCATTTCACATGCTATGAAGCCACCTTCACAGCACCGACTTCTTCCCCACTGACCACAGGAAAAGCCAGGCAGGTCCCACCAAAGCTGGACAGAAGCAGCAGCATCCCAGCAGCCATGCAGTTCAGTGGGACAAAACCATTTGCTATGGCTATGGACACACATGGGCAAAATAAACGTGAAAATAAAAGATCCTTTCCCTAAAATCTGCTTTATTTTGGACAGATGTAAAGGCAAAGAATCACAGCATCACACTAAATGTGTTGGCGATGGAAGACTTCAAAACCTAGCTCTAGGAGTTTAGAATCAAGCGTTCAGTTAAGGTGTGCTGGACCTCAACACTTCACTGAATCACCATAGCAAGATCGCCATTCCGTATGCTGCTGGAGAACCATGCTGGAGCAATGAGCTAAAAACAAAAGCAAACAGATGGAATAACATCTCAAGCCCACAACTACTCCCAAAAGACAAAGTCTTCAAATTCTGATACAGGTCTTTCTGCTTCTCCTCTATTTTTCCCTGAAACAGCCAGGCTCAAGGCTGCCAGGGCAGGCAACCTGTTGCCTTGCAGAGCACTGCGTGACCTCAAGAAAAGGAAGAGTTGCTGCAAATGAGACATTTCGATAAATGAGGTTGGCTCATGAAGGTCAGCCAGTCCAATGCCCTGATCAAAGCACAGCTGTGACATCATGGCAATGACATCAACCCTATGCTCTCACTGTTCCAAACTGTCACTTAATTGTGGTTTCTGTCTCAATTCTCAGTTGAGAAATGGAGTGAGAAAGAACTGCTTGGCCACTGGAATGAAGTCAAAGCCATTAGCAGTTGTGAGGTACTCCAACTTGAGTAGGAAAAAAAAGTGAAGATAGTAAACAGCGATTACTGTACTTAGAAACCTCCAGATAAGGATGGAAACACGCAAATATTACAACCAACTTCCTTTCTCTGCTTAAAGGAAGCTTATGAGAAAGATGGAGACTGACTTTTTACATGGTCTGATAGTGACAGCCAAAGGGGAATGGCTTTAAATTAAAAGAGGCAAGATTCAGGTTAGGTGTTAGGAGGAAATTTGTTCAGATAGTGAGTCCCTGGCACAGCTGCCCAGAGAGCTGTGGGTGCCCCATCCCTAGAGGTGCTCCAGGCAGTTCAAGGTTGGATAGGGCCCTGGGCAGCCTAAGCTGGTGGAGGGCAACCAGCCCATGGCAGGGTTTGGAACTGGGTGGGCTTTAAGGCCCCTTCCAACTCAAGCCATTTTATGATTCTGTGATTCCAATAGCACACAAGTGTTGACAAATGAACACAAATGAAATACTCCCCTGCTGTGCTAGTGCACCAAGTGCAAGCCCACACTGAATACTACTGTGGCTCCACGAACGAGGTCCCTATGCTCAGCCCATGGAGGAAGCAGCTGGGGTCTCTTTGCCAGGCTGTTTGCAGATCAAACAGATAAAGTGCTGGGAGAGGAACAGACAGGCCCAGAAAATGCAGCAACCCTTCCAGGATGCAACCATCACCTCCCCACCCACACAACCACAAAGAGTGCCACCCAGTGCCACCCAGCATCAGTGTCCCCACAGAGAATCAGTGCCCCCTGCTCATGGAGCAGCTGCTCAGGGTGCCAGGCTGCCAGGGTGTGCCAGGCACTGTGGGATTATGTTATTTCATTGCTCAATACAACCTGTCACCAGAGCTACGTAGAGCTTAATTATATAAATAAGGAGATCTGTATAATGTTCCTAAACCAATAATGAAAGAGAAGGTCTAATGATGCAACAAAAATCTGCAACCCGGCGCTCAGATTACAGGCTGTTGCACAACAGCTCAAGCAATTTGGCACTTTGGCAGCTAGCTGCAGGGTTGTAATGGGGATGATGTTTTCCCAGAGTCATCGAGATGCACCCGCATCCCCTGCACCAGCAAGGGAAGGGTGAATGGAAGCACTCTGCTCTAGCAGCAGTACCGTTCCAAGAGATGCTCCAAAGTATCCACTGTATCCTCAGTCATGTGCCATATTTGCTTTGCAAATCTGCTTTGCATCCAGACAACAGACACATCCAAAGGCTGTCCGAGCAAGAGAAGTGCTGCTGTTTCCAGTGCAAAGTCACATTACAGAGGTGGCATCGCCCAGCTCCAACCTGCTGCTGTACAACCACAGTGACTTTTGCACTGCTGGGCGATCTCGTTCCCAGCTGCGGCCCTATCTAAGGAAGCAATATCAGCACCAGGTCAACAGAGATATCACCCATCGACTGTGACAATAAATGTGGTAATTTAGCTGTTTGATCAGCACTCACAGCATGAGTGAGCAGTTTATGCGGAACTGAATGTACGTATCCCAAGACAGCTGAGTGGGTTTTCTCTTCCTGAGTAGGCTTAAATACTTCCAGATAATATTGATCTCTATTCATAGCATAGCATAACTGGGAAATCATTTGGCTTGAAATGGCTTTTCTGCTATACTGACATCTTACATCAATAAACATGGTACCGAACTGCAGCTCAGCAGCATCATTTTATTTATTTTTGTTAAGCAGTCAGATGAAAAACACAGTGCCAGGGCCAAGCAGCATTGTGCAGGCTTTCAAAATCAGCCAAGTGCCACAGTCAGCGCAGGAACTGAATGCTGACAAACTCCAGAGCTCACTCCCATGTGTTTCCTGTCCCGTAGGCCATCCCTGCTGTCACACTGGGGCTCAGCAGCTGCCCCGTGGGCTGTGGCCGTACAGCTGGCGATGAACACGGCTCTGTGAGGCCACAAGGAGCAGGCAGAGCTCAGAGATTTTTCTTTATAGACTGAGGACTCGCAGTGAAGCCTCTGGGCACATCCTGTGCTGCAGGGTTGTTGCTGGGTCTGCTCCATCCCAGCCCATGAGAAGAAGTTCGAGCAAGCGGGCATTTCATTGCTGAAAATACCACTGAGTTTTCCCAGCAGAGCAGGGAGAACTACACAGTGTTTGTCCTTTGTTTCCTTCGTGTACAGACCCATTTTTGCCCCAGCAGATCTTATCGCAGGGCACTGCTCTGAGCCTCTTGCAGCCGTGACGGATCAGACAGGTCACATCATTGGGTGACTGTAAGCAGACAGTGTGCAGCCACAGCGAGTCTTTTGGTGGGCTGTCTGCTTGACTTTCATGCAACTTTCTTCTCTAACAAGGAAACTGTTCTCATTCAACAGCTTTTGTATTTTTGCCTTCCCTCGTGAGAGGCAGAGGCTTGCAGCAAGATCTTTTAAAAGAGACAGGTCACAGCTACTCCGCATATTGCAAGCAAAGGACATCAATAAACAGCATTAGCTCATTGCACGGACTTTGCTCAACAACGAAACAGCTCAGTGCTCCTGGGGAGGAAGCAAAAGAAGACTTCCAAAACAAGTCAACAAGCATCCATGTAATGCACGTCCCAATCACTGACAACAAATCTACCTAAAGCCACCTGAGCACCTGCTGCTGCATTTCTCCTCCCAACCACTCCCTGCAGCAAAGCTTCTTCAGTTAAAACAATGAAAGCAGTTTTCACTGAATAGACTTCCCTTCCTTCTTGCAGGTAGACCGCAAAGGATCTCATTGATCAACGCAGTGAGCATTGCAGGAAGAAGTCAGCATTACAGCTGACTGTAATTGCAGCACACACCCTTTGGCCAGTACACCTGTGCCTGCCTGCTTGTGCAATACCCTGGGTGTCAGCAGTCCCAGTGGGTGCTACCCAAGCACGAGCACAACAAAGGCACAGCCCACAATTCCACGTGCACGCAGGGTTTCCAGTGTCTATCTGCCCATCTGCACCTGTGTAAGTGGTGATTCACCCACTGCAAGCACAACCCCACATCGCTTGGATCTCCCCTTTGCCATATTCCTGTTGTTGATGCTAATCTGTTCGCGCATTGCCTGCCTTCCCCAAGACTTGTCGTAATCCTGCACAACAATAAATAGGGTTAGCTTGAGCAAAACAAAACAAGCCACCAACGATATTTAACTGGTTTCCTTGAGCTGAGAGGGGCTCATTGATAGCACATACAGCCTTTTCAATACACCACAATTATCAGGACGGGTAAAGATCTTGCTCCCTTGTATTTCAGCTGGCCATAGCCAGTTTACAGCACTATGCACGGTCACTGTCTGACTCAGGATGTTTTTCCCTTCCTGATAGCAGAGAAAAGGGACAAAACTGTCCACAGCAATGCTGATCATGGAGCCAAACACACTGCTAAAGTCCACCTGGCTGATAGTCCATATCACTACTAAGCTCAGCACCAAAAGTAGTATTCATCAAACCACTGCTGCTTAGGACACACACCTGTCCCTACAGTGACAACACACACTGGCACTCAGTCAAGATCCAAAGCAATCGTCTGTTTTTAAGACACTGGTTTGCTCAGTACTTTGTGATTTCATTCTGAAAGGAAATGTTTTAAGGCAGGGACCACAGCATCGTATTTAATGTTGTTCTTACCTTGGGTCAAATACCTTTACTCTCTGTGCTTTTCATTTGTTGATGCTTAAGTTATCTTTTTCCATGATAACAACTTCACTTCTGTTTCTTTTTTTTCCCCCTCCAGGTGCCCTGCCCTGAACAACAGCAGACTTCAATCTAGACGTTACTCCACAGATAACATCTACTGCTAAACATCATTTTTCTGATCTATACTTATGAAGTGCTCCAAGATATGCTCAATTAAAATGCTCACCGTGACGTCTAAGGGCACACACACACCTTTTCCATAGCACTGCTAGAACCAGAAACTAGTACTTCATGCCATGAAGAAGAGTGATACATACACCAATTCAATTTCTGCATTCCCTGAAAATGAAATTGTATTTCTACAGGTAACAGAAAACAAAGGCAGCAGAATGGCAGGAAAGGGCTCTTTGCTTACACCTAAATTCTTGCAGATGACACGGGAATAAGAGATCTCCTGAGAACCTCAGGTGGAGGGAGGACAACCAGAAGCTGATTAGCTTCCAAGCAACAGAGCTGTGTGCATGCAAACGTCATGAGTGGCAAAAGGCTAGCAGGCATGCAGGTGATTAAGAATGAAAGGCTGGTGGCACACCAGGAAAAAAAAAAAACTAGGTTTTTCCAGTGTTCCTGCACGTGATTAACATCTACTGACTGACTGACTTTGCTTTTTCTTTTTCCCTTGGTATGTTAGGCCAAGAGACTGTTTGTTACCAGGCTTTTCTAAAATGACGTTAGGGTCAGAAGAAGACACGAGGATCATGCAAGTTCAGTCGCTTCTATTGGAGGCTGACAAATTTCACCCACATTTTCCACTCAAGCCGTAAGTTCAGGATTAGGTCCATCTGTAAATGTTTGCAGGAACAATTCAAGTTGAAGACCAACAAACCCAAAGAATTTGTCTACGGCATTTTTTCCACAGCTAGGACTGCAACTGTTTTCCTCTGCAAGTTCCAACTCTCAACTACCAGAGCACTGGGAGCAGAAAGGAGCACAGTGCTATGATTGGAAATAAAAGCTCAGTGCAGAGCTCCAGGATGAGATCAAATCCCATTTTGCTGCTCAGAAGCGCACCCATCCAGCTCCTTTCAAGCATCACCAAAATGTTCAGGTTTGACTTTCCTTTTTCATCCTCAAGGCTACAGAACAAATTAGGAGCCACCCAGGACTAAAAGCTTCCTCCACACCTCTGCAACTGGAATTTACTTTCTCTGACCTACTTTTTTTAATAACTTGTGCGTCTGCTCGAAGTAAAACACAGGTTCTTGATTTGAATCCTGTGTGCCCCACCTCTGAAGCTCCTCTGCTGGCCACAACCTTTCCTTAAGCAACTGAGGAAATGAAATACAAAACATTGAACAAATGGGAGGGTCAGACTTAAACCAACAAAGACAAGGAAATTGCAAGTTAAGCCTCCTGTTCTGCCCTTGATTCACCTTGTTATGTCCAGCTATTGCTCTGTGCCCAGACTCTTCCACTCTCCTACCACCTGAGAGCAACAGGAGAAAGCAAACAGCATGGTTTATGCACAGATGACATTCATTCCTATCAATAGGTCATGATGCAAAATCATGAGAAATCTAGCTGTTTAAGAAGTTATGAAGGTATCTACGTCTAACAACTTGTGACACAAACGGCATTAACTCCAGAAGCACAGAGCAAAACCAACTTGCCCAGCATTACTGTCTCAGCCCCACTTACACCTCTAAAGGTAGGGACCTGTTTTAAAGCCTGCCCTCTATGTGAGACCTGGAGTGAAACCTATCCACTGCCAAGCAGCACAGAGGTGAGTAGAACTGGCTGCAATTTTTAGCTGGCTGACATCGAATGAAATAATCTTACTGTCCCCAAGCACTCGTTAATCAGTTGCTAGCAATGAGCACTCCAGCCCACCAGAGAGCCAAGGCCTCAGAGTCTCCCGCATTGCTCAGCAAAGTGTGCACTGCTTTATAAATAAGTGGGTCACTGAGGTCAGCAGCAATAATGCTGCCTGGCTGGCAGTAAATAGGCGAATCACAGCTGGATTAGAAGGGCCAGTGCTCAGCCCCCTGCGAGATTATCTCACAAGGAAAGGTGAAGAAATAGTTTAAGAGTAGTGCAATCTGCTCTTCTAACACGCATAGGAAATGTGTTTGCTTTTTCTTTGGGGGCTTAAAGCATCCGTGTGTACACAGGTGTGCTTATACTACCTTAGAGAAGTTCTAGCGGCATCGCAGTGCTTCCTAAGTGAGTTTAAGATGAATTCTGATAGGAAAGCCAGCAAAGGCTTATTCAAAATACTTACAAAAAGTTCAAACAGTTGCAGTTCCTACTGATGAAGGATCAGAAGCTTTATGAATCCAAGCTTGCAAGTTATTTTAATGACAACAAATATGGAATGCAACAGGATATGCAAAAATGAACAATACTATCTTGAAGGCTATTATTGTCATAAATACTGAAATCAATGGAAATAATTGGGAACAATTTGGAGGTTGGGTTTTTTTGTTTGTTTTGCAGAGTATCTGTACAAAAATCAGAGATATAATGCCATCACAGCTCTTGAGCAGGACAACAGATACAGCCGAAATAGGTGTGGGCCATTTCTCAGCATTTTAAATGCTTTCACAAACTCATACAGAAACGCATTTCGAAACCTCTACATTGAGAACATGCATATATTGCATGAGAGGGGAGGAATGGGCTAGATATCAAGTGCTGTTACAACTTCAGGAAACACTGAAAGCATCTTTCATCCTCAGTATCCCACAGGAGGAATCCAATGCTGCATATTTATTTCCAATTCAACAGTTGTGTCCTTTCTCAAAGCCTACAAGTCGTCTTCTGATCAGACACAGCTGATCGCTACCATAGGGCTTCTCCAGAACGTTTTCAAGCAGTGCCAAACTACCAGCCCACCAAACGACTTCAAATGACAACTCAAGAGATTGCTCTATTTCTTCTTCACGCCATCTTTTAGAAGGACAAGTCTTCTCGTGGCAGTTTAAGACCTTAAAGAGCTGAGGGTGTGAAGACAACGGTACCATTTGGGAAACTGAAGATGTGAAAAACGTGCTGGTAAACTGCTCTGGGAAACATCTGCATCGTGCAGGGAACGTAAGCCACGCCGAGAATCCAGTTGGGTCCCTGCTTTGCATTTCCTCTCTCAGCTGAACACATCGTTTGCCAAAACTAAGCATTTCTCTATGCCTCCCAACTGTAATTCAAATCCTCTCTTTTACTGCTAGCCTTGCTCTCCCAGGACAATCTCACAATCCAGTCACCGTCAATAGATCTTGCATCACAAAATCAGAGACATCCTTCACTATTACTACCATTTCCACAAGAATCCAGGGTGTTAACAAGCAGCACATGCCCAGGGATGAGGGGAAGGAGGAAGTGTGATAACATTTTTTCCTCGCTATGAAAGTCATCTCGAGCTTCCCACGAGTCTGATTCTGCACACAGTTGCAGTGAGGCAGGTTGTGTTACACTTGTCCAATGGTTGCTATTACCAGACCTGGCAAGAAAGCATGTGACACAGAAAAACGCAGCTGCATTTTTGGCTCAGAAGCCTCTAACAAGCCTGTGAGTCGTGAGCCAAAAGGCCCACATAAAAGCAATGGAGAAGAATGCAAATTCATTCTTCTTTTTATTGTAAGCATGTGTCTCTATTGCACAGTGAAACGGGAAGCAGATAGTCATTATGAGAGGGGAAAAGTCCTTTCCATCAAGTAACACAGGCTCCCATTCACCCCAAGCTCATCTAAGCACATACATAACAGCCAGGTGTCCTCTGACCACAGTGCACCTGAGCCACACAACACCGTAACACCAAGATGTGCCTCTGAGCAACGTTTCTCTTCAGGATTTGAGGTAATGGTTTTCACTTTGCAGAATTTTTCCTTGCAGACTCACAACATCTCAGGTAAGAAGAGCTCAACTCTCCAGCTGCACTGCTAGGCACCATCACATCCCTCACCCTACTGCATGGCACCTCAGGAAAGAGATCCCTTAGTCCTTTATGCTCCCCCCAGATAAGCCAAAGAGCCAGCAGCTTGCATTTCTTCCCTTTTGGAAGGTTCTGTCACTGAGCTAGCTCTCAAACCCAACTTCTCTCCCCTTAAAGACAAGCTGTGATTGCTCTTTTTGGCCTTGTGAGCTTCTCCTCATCAGCAGCCTAGGCAACCAGTGCAACAAGCTTGTGTCTTTCCTCAGGTGCGCTGCATACCCCAAAGAAAGCTGTTCCAAGGCAACACAAAGCAGAGCAGCAGGAGGCAGTGACAAAGACTGGAAGGAAAGTGCCCTAAGGCAGACATAAAACTCTCTTCACTTTCTGATGGAGAATTTTCCATCCCCTTCTGAACTAGAGCTGCAGGAGGAAAACATTAAATACAACCCTGAGTACTCATGGGGCAGCAAGAGGAACCTTTCTCCAACAAACATCACTAGATGCATCACAGCTCAAATGAAAGGGATGACCATTTTTGCCCACCTTCACCTCACCATCCTCAACAGCACCACAAGGGATAGTTGAGAAGGTTGGTGCTGGGCCCTCGGGTCTGGAAGGGCTGATAGGAGGTCTCCCTTGGGGACACAGATTAATTCCTCTGTGAAAAGTCAATTCCCCAAAACAGAGACATAAGCTCATTCCACATCCAACACCTCCCAGCACTCACGCAGCAGTGCTTTGTTATGCCTGTGCATTGGAAGTCACGTACTAAGTCAGAATCACAGGCAATGTTCAACCAGCCATGCCTCTGGTCAGTTAAATATTCAACACCAAGGCACCTGAATCCGTCCTTTGGGTGCTCTGTGCTAGGCAGGCCACAAACACTCAAAACACAGCAGTGTTTCTGTGTAAAGGCATTGCAAGCTCCGCCAATGCTGTTTATTACTCTTCAGGAAATGACAGGCTCAGTTTACAGAATGATAAAGTCCAGTGGATTCTTCCTAAACTGGATGGAAATCTGAAAGCCTAACAGACATAATAAATTGTGCATTATCTGTATTATGGAGCTGGTCTTACAAAAATAAATATATCTACATCAGGCTGCAATCTGCAAACCCTCCTTTGTGCGAATAGCAGCTCTGATTTTAGTGGAGCTGCTCCCATAAGTCAGAGAAAGTGGGGTCTTCTCTTTCATGTTATGGATTAATTGAATTCCTCACACGAAGATCGCACATAAGCTCTGCTGCAGCTTGCTTCTGGCTCCTATGCTGAACATTTGTCTCCACGCAGTTCCAAAAGGTGCAGTCACAAGTTTTAGGAAAGTTTTGGTTTTTTTTTTTTTGGCATTCCATTGTGTGTAACAAGAAGATTTATGCCTTTGACAATTAAAAAAATATATACATATAATCCAAGAGCATAGCTAAAATGTTAAAAGCAGCAAGTACAGAGACCTGGAAGTACTCCTCACCATTATCTCCAACACTATTACTTCTCCCAAGCCTCGGGCTCCGAGTAGCAACTGTGCAAAGACCATATTCTTTCTTGAGCAAATTTATTTGCTGTATGCTGTTGGTAGCATCCAAACCACAACTTTTAGAAGGTTACTGCAGCACAAGAGCTAACCAGAAAGGCTACCAGTAAGCTATCTCTATTGTCCTTAAATACCATCACTTTCCTTCTCCTTTTTTTTATTTTTCCACGCAGTTCATTTAAAATAGCAACCCGTGCACAGGCAAAGTCTTTCCACCTGCACAGTACAGAAAGCAACGGGCAGGATGCTTTGAATACATGCTAGTAATCCATTCCTTTAAGATGCTTAATTAGAAAACAGGTTAAGCACAACTAGTTTGTTAGTTTGGTTACAGTCCGTGAAATAAACAAACAGACTGCAATCCGCACAGATTTTTCCTATATATAGGATTTTTCCTTTATATTCTCAGGGATGCTGAATGCAACAAAGCAGAAAAACTTTGCTTTGTAACAGGCACCAGTTCAACAAAAACCGTACAGCCAGCTTCCTCCTTCCTTCTCTTCCTCTCCCAGCCCTGGGAAAAGCCACGAAATATGAGTTACTGCTGCAGTAGGCAAACATTAATAGCGACTGAAACCACTTCACCACCTGACCTATTCTCCTTTCCCTTCCCCTCATTTTTATTTTAAGAAAACCCACACAATGCCCTGCAGAAGGGTCCCAGCATGTCAGAATGTTCCCTGCTTCACTAAGCTGAATAAAGACCTAATTTAGGAGCAAGAGAAACTCGCTGTCTGTTTTAAGTCATAAATATCCCAGATTAAGATGAACTGATGGACTCAGCCTGCAGGACTTCACCATTTGAGCAGAGCAACATATTTCACTGTAGGGAAAAAAAAAACCCACAATTATTCTCTTTTAACTGCTCAAAACACAAGGGTAGCAGCAAAGAGCTAAGTACAGGGAACTTGGTAGGGACTACTCCTGCACATTTTCAGTGGCATGCCAAACACTTCAAATTTCACGAGAAAAACCTTGTCTTCTGTAACTCGGCTCTACTCCATTTCACTTCGTTCAAAGTGTGACCAACATTAGGAGCCCTGATCAAATTCCTGGCTTTATCCACGCTTGAATTAAGGCCTTGGCTCAGCAAGGGAAAGCAGACTGAGTTACACAAGCCTTTCTTCTTTCAGAGCACGTCAGCGGTAAGCACTGATACTGGGGCAATAGGTAACAGACAGACCCAGGGAGCTTCCATTCTGTTACAAAAGGAAAGGATTTCAATTTTCGGTGATGCAGGTGGTATTTCTGCATCTATTTCAAGAGCCCAATGCTAAATCCCAGTTTTCATCTGCAGGCGATATATTTTAGGGATGCGGTTTATCAGGCAACATTGATGGTAGGTGGACAGTTGGATTAGATGATTCTAGAGGTCTTTTCCAACCTAACAGTTCTACAATTAAGCCTATTTAAAAGTACAGCTTACTCTGATCCAACAGATTCACATTTATTTATAAATACATAGTTAATAAGTAAGAATCAATGCTCAGCCAGTTTTCAGTTGGGCAAGAAGGCCACCATGTCCATGGCACCACTGAAGCAACCCAACAGGGTAATGGGAGAAAACAGCACTAATTAGCTTCAAAGGGTCTTGGGTGGAAAAGCAGGCAAGAAAACTGATTTCCAAAGGACAGACTGCTGAACACATGGCAGGAAGATCTGTTGGCTTTGGTCAAGTGGGAGGAATGAGCAGATGAGAGAACCAGAGTAGGGAGAACCTGCATAGCCCACCCAAGCAGATGCACAGTGGGAGCTGGAAGCCTCAACGTTTAAGAGCACGCACACATAAATATGATAACATTTTATAATCCTGCAGCACTCTTAGAGTGCTCCAACTGCTTCGTTAATTACGCATCAATACCCACAAATCAGAAGAATAAGGAGAAGATACAGCAACCTCACTTAAGAAAGCAAAAACTACTTGCAAGCAGTCACATATCCTCACTACTTTCCCAGTCCCAAAGAACGTTTGCAGCACCCCGCAAGCAGACTGCACAGCCCTGAAAGAAGCCAGTGTTCAGGATTTGAATCCGGGCTCCTTTTTCAGTGTGCAACCCGATGCCGTGTGCACTGCAGGCGCTCCCACTTCAGCTGTCCCGCAGCCGTGCCTTGTTCACCAGCCAGCCCCGATGCAGAGGTCATCTTACAAAAGTAACACCAATTTGGGCAACTCTAAACTGGGATTTTGTGCTGGAGTTGTCTGTCCGCCCAGCATCCCGGCCGCTGCAAAAATTAATCACCTTCAGCAATTTCAGCTTAAAGTTCGTGTTTAACAACACGATTTCTCTTAAAAATGTATTTTTTTTTCTTTAGAACTGTCATCCGTTAGGGCCAGCCAGACTTGCCAAGTTTTCAGAGGCTACACCATTTTCTCAGCTGCCTAATTTCACATTCACCTTCACATATAGCTTAAAAGGAGGCAAAAAGTCATCATGGAAATTAAGTGGGATGTGATGCTTAACATCAAGGCTTACAGTGAGTGTGTTTCACAGTACCCACTGAGGACCAAGGATCATGAATTCTCCACGCAGCACAGGAGAAAACTAAGGAAGGAGAAGGAGGAAACCTAGCCAAAGCTTGGAGACATGTCTACCCCTGACTAACACAAGGCTACTAGGAGAAAGTAGATGCGAAGTCACACCTTAGTTTTATTTGGGGGAAAAGCTAAAGTCTACAAGTTGAACTTACTCTATGCGGTGGCAGACACTGAAATAGAGCAACATTACTCTTTCAACATTAATAAAACATGTTGTATACAGAGTGTTTTTTCAGCCCTTGAAACCTTGCCAACTCATAAGCTTTTCATGGGAACGTTGAAATGGATGTCTAAGCGAGCTGTATCCGTATGAGTTGTAAATGTTACCACTGCATAGAAGCCAAGGGCTCCCTCCCTCCCAGCCCCTCACCATCTGCACATTTGTAGTTTTTTGAAAAGCCCAATGAACTAAAGCTCAAAATGCTCTCGGTGGGTGAAGATACTGAAGTCACTCATGAATTATGAGCACAAGGCGAGCCTTGAAAGCATTATGAACTCCTCCACCCACTGAACTCAAGTTCCTTGGAGGTAAAAATTTTACATTTTCTATAATAGAAAAACATTAGCTACTTCGTAAACAAAGTTAGAGAGCCAGAGGTCACCCTGTTACCCTTCATTCTCCTCCCCTCCCTCCTTGTGTTTGTTATCATCTGCCTTTTCCAAGTCCTAAGCTTCATTTTTTTCATGAAGTTAACACTGATTCCCAGCAATACAACGGCACTGGATGCACTGGTATTCAGACAGGCACTTGATCACTTGGTTGTTCCCTCCATGGGAATAGTTAGAAAATTTCTTAAAAAAAAAAAACAAAGGAGCTTCTTGCTTCCCTTTCTAACACACTTAATACCCTAGCATGGAAACCTCTCTACAGCATGACAGTTTTGGAACTAGTCTCATCCTCCAACCCCCCAAAAGACTGCAGCAAGCAATCTGCTGCTTTACCCTTTCCAGTTGAAATGTTTCAGTTTGGGCTCTCCTGTATCGAGGCAATGAGAGCAGTAAAGGTACTGCACCAACAGACCCACGTGGTATCTGCCATCCTCAATACCTATTCCTCCTACATTTCTCACATATATTCTACAACCCCTAAACTGGAACCTGTGTCCACCACAACATATACACCCCTCCTGTCATCGACACATTTCAGAAAGTTATGAAATTGGTGTACAATTCTTCTATAAAGAAGTGAGCAAAAACTACACAACCTATGTCCAAGGAAGCCTGTCATCAGGTCCTTGTGCTGAGAACATCAATTTTCTTTGCATGTCATTGCAGTGCTACAATGCGATGGAAAGTACAGCAATAATAGCAGAGTGGCACAATCCTAGGCTGCAGGAAATGATTACATGCTGAAATCTAGCAACTACGGATGCAGAAACAAAGGAAGAAAAACTGCTTACCTCCAGAAGGCCTCAGACACACAGGGACCTCCAGAGAGACCCCCTCACTGTCACTGCCAGCCCTTAAATGAGGGCTGGAAAGGGGTGGATTCTGGTCACTCAGCTGCATTGCATTGCATGCACCTGAGCTCCCCTGGGTTGGCCCTGCCTTCCCACCAGGTGCTCAATCACTGCTTCAGGCCATGACTTAGCATTTCTGCTACAATCATCCTGATTTATGCCTATTTAAATAATGACAAATGTTAGTTTCAAAGTTATATTCATTGCTTTATAAGAGATCTCTTGTCCTAACAGGATAAAAAGCTCATACTAAACAAAATAGTTTGTTTATACTACATGTACGTCTAATAGGAAATACTTAGAATCCCACATGTTCAAAGCAAGACCAACTCTCAGCCTCTCACTGCAAAGGGCTGCAGCCTCTGGCAATCCAGAGGCCAGAAGGGCCACACATGGGTCACAAGGCTTGGAAACTCAAGCTGAGAGAAGCAGTTCTGCAGAACATCAGAGTCCACTAAAAAAAGCTGTATCCACACCAAGGCAACAAAGAAAAGCAAAACAAAAACCACCCCGTGCTTCAGAGCAGAGTAAAAGCTAGAAAGCATAGGAGAATAAAGGAAGGACGAAGGAGGGAAGCTGGCCAAAACCCAGAAGTATGCCTGTGGTAAATACCAGGTAAATACCAGGCTACCAGGAAAAAAGCAGATGTGAAATCACCCCTTGTTTCGTTCAGAGCAAAAGCAAAGGACTACAACAAGCAATGGCCTCACTTGGAGCAATGAGAAATGATGGAATTGGGTTTTAAAGACAGCAAGATGATCACCTCGAGCCCTTCGTATGCTTTTGGTTTTTCACCACTCCTTTATTTAGGGAAGTCCAAAACAAATATATTAATTCTGTAGATATGAGTAAGAAGAGTAACAAACACGTACAAGTCAAAGGTTTGGTAACTGTGGAGCCTGGCGCTTCAATGCAAATTGATCTGTCAGACATTTTCCATGTCCTCTTGCAAAGCCACTGAGCCAACTCTCCCCTCCACCTACAGGCTGCAAAAGTATTTCCCCATTTGTAGATGAATGGCAGCAAGTCAGCTTTTGAAGGGAGAAGGAAGAGAAAGGCAGCACTCAAAACTCAAAGGATTACTTACAAATAAGCTGGAGCCCTATAAACTTGGCTATTGAAGAAAGATAATCTTCTGTAGCTTATGCCAAGTGGGTCAGACAGAGGAAGAATCTGAGCAATCTTCAAAATCAAAGCAGATGGGGAAGTGAATAAATGCCTATGTGAGCAAAGAGGAAACAAGCTTCTGTTCATTTTAGCTTGTTCCAGAGGTTCACTTTTCTCAACACCATCAAAAAAGTCGATCATTTAACTGACAGGAACAGAGAAAGCTCACTTGTAGAACAAATACCAGGAGAAATGCATAGTAGTTGTATAGCTATTGCTATCTGTGCAAAAATGAAAATCCTAGTGTGTGCAGATTGAGAAGATTGCCCAGCTGGGTGGTAAGAATACAGGTGAGATGGAGGACAGGTGCTAAGAGGCAGATTCTTAAGTTCCTAATCATTAATGCTTCAATGTTATTGATATAAATAATTATGTGGCTGTAAATTAGGCTACAATTAAAGCTCTTTTTTTTTTTTTAATTAACACAAGCTTGTAGTCAAATTATTCCCTTTTGAAATTAGAATAATAATAAAAAAGACAGCAACACGCCACAGAATGAACATATACTGCATTCCTTAAGAAGCTCAAGTTGACCTCCTGGTCCTTTCTCAGGCTTTACATCGCTAGACAAGATCTGGGCCAAGAGCATTTCCACACGCAGGGATGTATCTCTGTCTTGGGCTAACCCCATCACTCAAGTGGTGAAACCTAAAACCAACACATCTCTCCCACGGTCGTGCTTGTGGAGCTGGGGAACCCTGCATCTGCCTCAGCAAAATAAAAAGACTACTGGATGCCAAATAAACAGCACGTTAACCAGACAACAACAGCCTCTCTACTCAATGCGCTTCATGCCATCCACCACGGGTGATCAATTCTCTACCAAAATTCCACTCTCCAACAACTAAAAAAAAAATAATAAAAAAAAAAAAATTAATAGAAAAATTAAAAAAAGAAGAAAAGATCTGTCATACTTTGAAGAAAAAGAGCTTGTGCAAGCTGACAACATGCAACATCTTTTGGATTCATACCAGGGAAGGACTTCCCTTCCTCTCCACATTCTTGAGAGTTTTGCAAGCTTTCTGGAATCAGAAGAACCCTGACGGAGCACAGAAATATAATTTACAACACTGCTTTATTACCAGGCCTTTTTAAACTGACAGTGGTGGGAACAGGGGAAGAAGAAAAAGTCCTGAATGCTGTAGTTTCTTAGGGAGACACAGAGAGCTCAGAACACAGAGATCTCTGGAGGTGTTCAGGAACCATGGGAACGTGGCATTGAGGAACGTGGGAAGTGGGCCTGGTGGAGGTGGGCTCATGGATGGATTAGGTGATCTCAGTGCTCTTTCCCAACCTTAATGATCCTATGATCTTCCAATGAGAATCTTTCTATAAGCAACAGGCATTCTTCCACCATTGGGGGAAGGGTTTGGTTTTTTTTTTTCTTCTCTATGATATGTGACTTTGACCTGGGTCAAACACAGCAGTGTGGGGAGTTGAAAAGGGATCACCTGATAAAACCAATTCCCTCCTGCGCTGCAGGAATGACAGCTGAGCACCACAGCACACAGTCAGAGCCTTCTGGAACAGCACACGGCCTGTGTCAGCAGAGCAGCATTTGTACAGAGCTGAATTAAAATAAAGGAGTAATGACCCTTTGGAAAGAGTAGGGCCTCACCAGGCTTCCACTACGTCTCAGATATTAAAACTGGTGCAAAGAAAAAATTATTAAATCAAAGGGAGGAAAACAGTGTCAGCCTCATGCGCATTTCGTTGCTGAATAATGATAGTGTTTACCTTTCTAGCATAACGCATTACCACTCTGGACTCAACTTTAAAGCCAAGTGCATGACAGGATTAATTATGTCCTTTCCTCTTAACCACCATTCCCTGGGTTATTTATTAGCCAGCTCTGCACATATTCATAGATGTGTCTAATATACAAAGTTAAAAGGCTCTGCTCGTCCGCTGGATTTCAAGCTGCTGCCTAACGGCTCTCCTGCCCTGCAGGACCAGTGTGAAGAGGAACAAACACCATGGAGAAGCAGACTGAAGCAAAGGTCTGGCTTGAGACTGCATTAACTTCACTTGATTCAGCTCTGTGATCTCAAGAGCCAGGGGCCAGCAGCTTCCAAGCTGACCATACCCTGGGAGGGGACCATAAGGGAGGGAGGGAGGAAGGGTGGGTAAAGCCCTGGATACAGAGGCAAAAATGGACAGAATAGAAAACCCTTACATGGACACTTCACAAAGAGCAGCAGATCATCTGCAGCTGCGAGCACAAATGCTAGGATGGCTCTATTCCCCTCTGATGGCTGCAGTCACTGTTTGACCTCATAAAGGATCACAAGCAACTCCAGTTAACATGTCCAATATGCTCCATATCTACGGCGAACTTGTTGCCTTCCAGGGGTCAACAGAATCTTCCCTCCATCACAAAAAAGAAAACAGTGCCTTTTGGCACAGCATGCTCTGTTGGTCCTTCTCTTCAAGCACACCACAGCTGGGCTGGAGGAGAGCTCATTTTCTCCAGTATTTAAAAGCACAATAACAAGGTTTGCGTTTGCGTTCAGAAATAAACAGGAACGTGTGCTTGCAATCAGCCCTCAGAAACCCCATTCGCCACCAGACAGCTTGGCTACAGCATTTCAGAGGTTTGAGAATGGATATGTCGGGGGAGAGGGTGTATTTGATTTCTCACACCGTTAGGGACAAAATAAATAAATAAGCACACAGATCTTGAGCATTCTGTGATTCGTCCTCCGTGTCAAAACTTCTTTCCAAGAGGGAACAGGGGAAGAAAAAGTGATGGAGAAAAAGTAACACGCTTTCATTTCCTAACAAAATGATAGTAAACAATGCCAATAAAGCAGATAAGCAAAAAAAAAATAAAAAAAATAAAAAAAAATAACCAGCACAGAAACTCTTGGAAAAACCAACTTTTATAGATTGATAATATGATGCAGTAACACACAGATGAAAGCTGTATTTCATTATTCTGCACCAAGTCCACTTCATGTGATTAAATTAATAAATGAGGTCCTCATGTCGTACTACAGGCATTACCCTGCTTTTGCTTACTACATCCTTCTGGCCTTAACCACAGCACACGCAGTGCAGCTGGTGGGCAGCTCTCAATTACAACACAACACGCAGAAGAATGCAGATTGGGGAAGTGATTCTAAAAAAGGGCCCATAAAAAGGTCTTGCTTCATTTACCTAAGCCAAGATGCCATTTGAGAGTTTTCTACTACTAAAAATCTAAGAAAAAGGGTCTGAAACAACACCGAGAAGTGCAACGTTTTAGTTAGCAGGATAAAGCTCTTGTTCAGTTGATATAAGAAAATGGAATTCATTCTGAATCACGTTGCATTTCAGACAGCAACATGTGACAAAAAGATGCTCCTCAGGCAGCAAACGTATCAGAAACAACAGGACATTTTCCACTGGTGTTGCCAGTATTAAACCAGTGCAACTCCTCAAACGCCAATCGTATCGGCCTGCAATAAAACCAGTGCTATGCAGCAGACAAGCCAGGCCTAAAGCGATCAGCCAAGCTGAAATGCAAGAACTTATCATGGGCATAAAAAGCAAACTGCCCAAAAACATGGGACAGTTACTGGCAGCATCAGCAGGAGCGTGTGGGCACTGATGGGTCTCCTCACAACCACTGCTGCAGAAAAATTCACCCAAGGCTCATTAAAACTCATGAAACCAGATTTCTGCAAGAGCAAAAAACAAAAACAAACTGGCTGAGGATGGATGACTGCAGGCCTCAAATCAAAGAGGGAGCTGATGACTGTTTAAGAGGAAGAAGTCTTTGCTTGTTTCAAGATTAAAAACTCATAGTTCTGGCCCCAGCTGAAGCACTATCATTCACCAGTCTGGTACAATTTCGTTGGGCTGATCCTGTGCTCAGACAGACAGGCCATTATCAAAAGTTCTTCTATTCATTTTGCTTCCTGTTAGCTAGTGAAAGCCCCTTTTATATGTGCTCCTAGAGAGGCTGTTAAACAGGGAAGACTTTCCGATGGAGAAGATAAGGTGGTCAGATTTATTCACAGCAGAAGGAAGGGAAGCTGTATGGGCTGATTACAGTTGCTCCAAAGCAAAGCAACAGAAGTTTGCAGGCCAGAGATGGAAGATGATGGTTTGTTTTCATTTTGTTTTGTTTTAAATGATAAGCATTATATTAATAGCATTATTGCTAGAATTATCACAGAACAGCTTGGGTTGGAAGGACTGCCCTCATAGTACCTTGCACTTGGCTTTGTCAAACCTCATTAAACTCATGTGGGCCCATGTTTCAAAACTGCCCGTGTCCCTGTGGGTGGCATCCCTTCCTTCTATCATGTCAACTGCACCACCAGCTCAGCAAACTTGCTGAGGATGCATTCAACCTCCGAACTCAGTCCCAAGACTTCCCAGGTCCTGAGGCTGCTATGTATTTCCTCCACACTGCTTTGGTGACGTGGATCAGCCCCAATGTCACAGCACACAGCAGGCTCATGGTAGGCCCCAGTGCTGCCAACTGGGCTCCTCTTGATATTCAGCTACAGAATCGAGATCTTTATTTTATTTATTTATTTTTAAGTTACTATTACTAAATACACGAGTGTGGTTGAATAATTCAAAAAACACATGAACAAGGTATAACAGGAGATTTTTAAAAGAGTGAGCAAGGAAAAAAGTTAAATTAAAAAAAGAAAAATCAAACAATACCCAAGGCCAACCAGATAAACCACCCAGACTCAGAGGGAAGACACCGTCTAGGAAATGCTCTCCAGATTAAGCCAGTTCACGTATAATTTTCAGGGTCAGATCCTGTTCGTGTTCCAGACACGAGGACTCAGACTTCAGTGGAGTGGGATGGTGATTTCCACATTATTTAACATGTGTCAGCAATTTTAAACAGTTGCTTTGCAGATTCTCTGAGCTAACCAAGAAAACCCCACCACTGAGAGCCTGGTGTAGTACTTGGCCGATGAAAAGCTGCCTGGAAACTCCATCAGGACACTGAAAAACATTCCTTCTATTGACGTTCAAACAATCTGGTATAGTTACAATTGTTTTAAAATGTAAAAAGATGGAAATACAAACAAAACCACATTTCTCTACAAGTTTTGAAAAGTCAGGCCAAAGAAGCTAACGTCTACCAAAAGTCAGGGCTAACAATGATGGTTGCAAGGGTAAAGCCTGCCTCTTCCTTCCCTTCTCCCAGACTATTCTTCTCCAAAATAGCTTGCAAAACAAACAAGAATCAAAACACTCACAGCAGAAAACAGCATGCAGCTTTAGAAGAAACCAACTGTGCTATTCTTCATGACTCCATCCATTCCAAATAGATGTCAAGTTGTTAACAGCTTTCCCTCTGACAATGCTAAATGATATTAAGGCAAGCAGAAATAAGGAAATGTTTATTATGCTTCTATATGGGCAAAGACATAAAACACAAGGTAACCAAACAGGAGAAGGGAACTAGGAGACAGCAGCTGCTTTTAGTTCTGCCACCAGTCTACATCTCTGCACACATCACTCAAGCCAAAGAGCTGGCAGTCACCCTCCTCACACTGGAGATGTTGCCTCTTGCAATCAACAGCTTCCATCGTAAACTATAACAGCTCAGTTGGCAAACGCTCAGATTTAGAGGGGATTTATTTCATCAAAAGCTGCCATGTCTCGTATTCCCCACACAATAAATGGGAGCAATATTGCTTACCTATCTTTACTCATTCTTTGCATCTCAACGTCTGAGGACATAATATCCTGTTATAAATATACAATGCCCAAAAGCAATTGTACAGATTACTTAATGTGCAGTTTTACACCACTAATAACGGCAAGTTTGTCAAAATACAAAGGGTGTTGCCTACGGTGGGAATGTCGTAATAGGATGACGAGACAGAGCCTGCTTGTTCCGCACGTTTTGTGAGATTGTTGGGTCTTTCCTGCCATGAAACAACCCCTGTTGTACCAATAATTAATTAAAAACAAGCAAAGAAAGTTCTCCCAAACCTTTGTGTTTGTTTTCAAGTCCAAGCAGCCAGCACCAGCAATTCAGAGCTGAGGAACCATTGCTACTCACTGCATTACCAGGAAACAAAAAGGCATAGAGTAGATGTTCCTCAGTCAACAGTTTTCACAATAGGAAAAAAGCAGTCACAACAGACCAATGCTCCCTGGTACTTATCTGGATGCAGCTCATCTTGCTTCAGTTGAAGTATGACTTTGTGCACGTGACAGCTTCAGGAAGCCTGAAGATGAATAGCTTTACTGGGCTCCAACACATCACTGGCTGTCCTTCGCACATCCAACATCATTTGTTGTCATGCTTTTTGGGGCATTATTTGAGAACCAAAGTGCTACTACTTCTGAAGACCATGCTATGGTTTTGTTTTGTTCCTATTTTATAGGTCTGGAGATGAATGCCTAGCTAATTTCCAGCCTCTATACCGTCAACATTTGGAACTATTGCAACTGAAGGAAGCAGAGGATTTCAATAGAAGCTTCTTTGTTGCTCCAACAATCTGCTTTGCCACACAAGGCTGCAAGTTCCCAACACGCATTTCATCTGCTTAAAGAGTTTTTAAGCAAAGATCAGAGACAGAAGTCAAAGAGAACCAAAATCTGAAAGTCCCCTCAGCAAGGCTCTCCACCAGAAGCAGGACATCACGCCATGAGAAGACCCTACTCAAAATAATATCATGGGCATTCTCAGCGCTAAGCTATTCTGTGGTGCTAACTAGACACAGCTCAAATGTGCTGCTTGCTCTCATATAAAGAGAGGAGACAAGAAAAAGTCAGAAATAGTACTGAAGTAGAGAAAAAGCAAAAAAGCAAAAAAGCAAATATTTTAACATCAGTACTGCTACTGTTTTAGAAAGGCCTGGAAAAAAGATACAACTGGAGTTCCTTTAACCACACATTCAGTTTTTTAGTGGCATTCCCGTCAGCCTAACTGAAGGGTTTAGCTGGGAATGCTCAAATGAAGTCGAGGGTCCCGCACCCCCTCCCCTTTCCCTAAGTAAGCAAGCAAGAGTTTCTGGCATGGACACTGGTGTGCAAGATTTTAACATTCCCCTTTCCATAAACAGTCGTACATCAAGCTCTGAAAATTTGCTTCACAGAAACATTTGCGCTAGTAAAACTCAATTATTCTAATACTTGTATGACACATGCAGGAGGGGTGCATAAAAAGGTTATGGTGAGCTCATTTAAGAATTTAAACAAGTACTTGATAAAAAGTTTTTGAATTATTCACTCAGCTCAACTATTAAATCAGGCTTCCAAAGGAGTCTTTGAACAATAGCACAGAAGATGCTGTATTTATAACAGGGCAGCACTGCAGTTATCACTGTGTCTCACAGGGAGAGCCATTCATAATTACAGCGGTAACCGTGGGACTGACTAGACTCTTAGAATACTTACGCTTCTCCCTTTCTGAACATGCAGCACTATTTCTGTATAAATAGCTTAAGAAGTCATACTCCTGATGAGAGTCATTCCTTCAAGAATGACTTGCTCCTTCTGGGCACCCTGAGCTCCAGGTGTCCCTGTTCATCATATGGGGGTTGGACTAACGATCGTTAAATGTCCCTTCCAACTGAAACAAATCTATGACACAACGAATGCCCCAAACTGAGAGAAGCACTCAGAATCAGTGCTAAGCATTAGCACAGTGAACGCAATACCACACCATGAATGCCCCACTGTGTCTCCCAAGACATCAAGGCCAAAGTCAGCTGAAGACATCAGCACATTCCCCAGTTACAAACCTTTGCGCTACAGTTCTGCACAGCTCTGCAATTTTCTGCCCCTCGCATGCAGAGCAATTTCTTCCAAACCTCTAAGCCCACACGGAATAGTGACTTGGAAGAGATAGGATGAATGCTGCTCCACTTATCTTGTGCATACCTCTCCCAGACCGCTTTCTTCCTTCCCATTCCTTTTTCTTCCACATCACAGACCTCTTAATAGTTCAGTTCAACAAATGCAAGCCAAGATTCTCCCAAAACTACTCCAAGACCTTTTTGGCTATAATCACCACCCAAGGGAACAGTCCTGTTTGCATATCATCCCCTCTCCAGCATCAGCATGTTCTCAAACAAACTCACGGCCCAATGACACAAGGTCATAAAACTCCAAAAAAAAGAAAAAAAAAAAAGCCAGGGTATCCTCTCGCAGCATCCAGCATCACTCACATCACTTCTTTTTTTAGAAGGGGGTGGGTGCTTGGTTTTTTTTAACCCTTGAATTCAATTCTGCTGCTGTACTTTCCCTCAGACACCCACTCGCGTGCTCTGACAAATGGCACTATTTGGAGCGCTGGTTTCACTGAGCAGGGTAAGACCAAGCACCTGCATCACTGCAAGTGTAATCACGGCAAAACACCGCGGCTATTTGTAGACTTCCTGTTCATCAAATAACATCAGTGTACCTTTGCCTTGAGCAATTATTTACAGTGCTGGAAATCCTGAAGAGGCATTAGAGAGACAGTAGAAGCAATCCCCTCTGTGTTATGAAATGATTGCGTTAAGAGTTAGAAATGACTCAGAGGGGAAAACAAAAATCAGAATAATTCTTTGTAAATCTGCCCAAGGACAAGAAGAAAAAAAACCCCACCCTAATTCACTTCAAATTTAGGATTAGCCGACCCCAATTGAGACGGGGAGGCATTTTACGCTGCAGCTGAATTGGCAGCTCAAATTCGATTGCAAGTTCTGATGCAAGCTTTAAGACAAAGCAGAATGAAACCCTCACTGTCATGTCCTCACTGCACTTTTAATCTTAATTAACTCCAAGTATGTCATTTATGTTATGAATAACCCTTTTTTTTTCCTTTCAGAACTGGATACACCACGTCCTGAATTACTTGGTGGCGAACACAGCTAAGGACTCCCTTATAGAAACAGTATTTCATGTATTGACAAGGAAAAAACCCAAAAAACGAGACACTGATGTTTTAAAAAACACATAGAAACATTTTCATAGACACGTCACAGCAGGTTGCTTTAATTCAACCAACCCCAAGGGAATCCAATTCCCAACCCCAAGGGAATCCAGCCACGGAATCCTGCTTTGCACCAAAGCAATGTAAGAGGAAGATTTTTGACCTGTTTTAAAATCCCCAAAAGCTCTGACATCACTGCTGACAGCTTACAGGAAACCAGCAACAAGTGGAGCACAAAGTCTGCGTGAAAAGTCAAAGCTGCCAATGCTACCGCTGCACAGAACCCACCCGTGTCGGTATTTACATCCTGCAGCAGGCTCAGGGCTCTGAGCCCCAGTTACCATCTCTCCCAGTCATGAAACATTCATTATGTATTTCCTGCGTCATTTGCTTCACTTCTTGGACTTTTTATTATTATTATTATTATTATTTTAATGCTCACTTAGCAAAGATTTACTGAGTTCTCCCACTTCAGGCTCAAGAAAAAGCCCCGAGCGTTAGCAGGGTGGTTTCCCAGCCGCCTTGCAGTGCTTGCTGCTGCAGCTTCATGGAGTTTCCTTCCCTCCCACTCCTGCTCAGGGACCTGGTTTCATATGCAAAAGCCAAGGAGACTCGCTAGGACTGGGCTGCACGTAAGGCTCTGCCCAGAGCAAAGCATAACGGTGCAGCTGTGCGAGCGCACTGCAGAGGGCTCACGGACAGATGTTTCCATTCAAGGATGCTTCCATGGAGCCAGGAACGTCGGGTTCACTACCTTGGTGTTATTTACATTTCTCTACATCCAGCAATAACCATACCACCAGCAGATGAATGAAGGAAAACATGGAGCAGTGGGGGAGCATCTCACCACAGCCTTTGTTGAGGGGGGCAAAGCAAAACCCTTTCACATTACCACTCTTAAATTTCCCCTTGTTTCATTTTATCCTACCAGCCACGGGTTTTGTCTTCCAGAGATAACTGCACTTCTGCAGCACTTGCCCAAACCTCCATCCTGAGCCCTAACAGGTTTAGAATCAGCTGTTTCTCTTTACGCTGCCCCATTCACCCCAAACACAGCAGCCTTGTGCTCAGGCTGCATCCAACAACAGCCTGAGCCCCCAGCACCAAGGAAAAAAAAGAAGAAAATTGGTATTTTCTTAAGCTTTTAAGAGGTTCCATGCTTCCAAATATTGATGCGATACACCCTGCATCGTGTTCCTTGTAAAGTGTGGTGTTGGTGAGCCCTGCACAGACCAGGAACCTCATGGAGAAGAGTGGGGCTCTATCACCAAAGCAAATCCAAGGCTAATGCTCTTCATGGATCTCACTGCAGAACTAGACAGGTTGTCCAGCCACTATTCATCTTAGGGTAAATGGGCTTTATTTCATGGCAGGGAGATGTACAAGCAAAGAAATTCTCACATCCTTCCTTATTTCTTTTCAGGAAAGGTATACTGGAAGAGTAGTGGGATAATGGGCACTGAAGAATGACAGCTGCAAGAAAAGGTTGATGTGTGTTTCTTTGGGGGACAGGATACTTTGTGAAGTCTTCCTCACCTCATAGTGGAAACCTGCATTAGAATCTCCAGAGCCATACAGCAGGACAGCATTCACCACACTGACTTTCAATACCAGCACCGCAGAGCCCACTGGCTGGCACATCACTGTTACATTGGGAAGCACGGCTTCATTCTCACAAGCGTTTTCATAGAAGTACCTTTGCATTTAAAATGCCAACTGTCAATGAATCTGCTATTCAGACACAGCACCCACAGATACGTCATCTGATAGGCAGGGAGTTTTACAAAGCTCTCAAAAAGCCCAAGGACATTTGGAAGGGTAGATGCAAGTTTAGAATGAGTCTTAGCATATCATCAGCAAAAAACAATTCTATTCTTAGATATCTCTCTTTGGTGTTTCCTCTAATCCTTTTCCCCCCCTTCCCCCTCCTACTCCTTTGAGAAAGTAAGTTGTTTGGTTATTAGAAAAAAAAAATGGAAGAACCTGTTCTGCAAGGCATAGGAACAAAGCAGTATCTTCTGAAAAAAAAAAAAAAGAAAAAAAAAAGAAAAGCTCACTGAAAGGTATGTAAATATTAGGGCTGGTAACACAAACAATATAACCACAGGAAACACAAGAAATTAAGAATAGATCAGGAGTTATTTGATTTCCTGGCTGCATCAGAGCCTCTCCGAGCTGGGCACGGCAGATTTACTTTCTAACAGAAATCAGAGAGCTGACAAAGTAGGAGGTGAACAGAACCAGTGACCGTGGTCTGCCCAGGACCAGCACCAATCCAATCCCAATGCATGAGGTGGTCCATGGACACAAACCTAAACCTCATTATTCCCCAGTTATCTGTCAGCTCACAGCCAGCACCAGCTATGACAGTCCAAAGGAAACCCTTACAAAGCAAACACCAAGTGCTGCAGCATTCCTGAAGACAAGATTTAAGCAGAGTTTAAGCTCACTTCCACCAAAAGGCCCAAGTTTTCTCTTGGCACTGCACTATCATGAGCCCAAGGGATAAATACATGCAGGTATTTATTTATGCAAACAGTATTTTAATTAATATCAGAAGCACTGATGAGAGTGGATTTTTACTGTTAGCAAAGATATCACAAATTATGGGAAAAAAAAAAGAAAAAAAGCCTTGCACACAGAGCACAAAACACTTGATAAAGTTACACTCACTGAAAAACTTCATTTTCACACCTTTCAAACACTCCCTCATTTTGGACAATGCAAACATACAGTAACTGTGGGATTGCAGTTTATCCATCATTTTGGAGCTTGCTGTTGGCACACTGAAGTGGAGGCATTCTGTAGGTTCAGAGCCGCTGGGACAGGATCTGCCTTTATTCTCCAGCAGCCTGATGACTTCTGAACTTTGAGATTACAAAGCAAGAAAGTTACTGAAGGCTCAACATGCAAGTTGACTGGCTAAGAAAAAGCAGCACAAAGTCCTGCCAAAATCCTAGTTAATCTGATCAAGCAAAAACCAGGGAGGTCTTAAGCACTGTGCAGTTTAAACAGAGCTCACTTCAGCTGCAGAAGGAAGCCCACCACAGCTTGCAGCACACCTCTTCAGCAGATAGCCCAACTGAAGAGAGAACATTTACCTGTTTAAGACTACTACTCCCATAAGCAAGCTGAAGGGGTAAAGAGTAAAATACCCAGATTAGAGAAAAATGTGGAACTCAGATGGATTCTGCAGGTGGAGAAATATTGCATATAATCCAACAGGAAGGTGGGAAAAGCGACGATATGTACCCAACGTGCAGCCAGTTGCCCCTTGAGTACTACTCCAGTTCTCCTACTTTCAATATGCCCTGCAAACAATTAATCCTCTTAACGTCCATGCAAACACATTTATTCTCCCCAGTTCCAGCTCATGAGCCCTTCCAGCAATGAGCTGGCTCATTCTGTAGCTTAACCCATTAAAACTGGGACCAAAGCTCTGCTTTAATCACAAAACACTGACCAAGTGATGATTTCCCATCACCCCATTCCACAACACCCCACTGTCTCCCCATCACTCCACTCCCCCCAACACTTCCCAGACGAGCTGAGCAAGACGCCCACTCCAGCACACAAAAGGGCACTGTTAACCCAGCTAGGACTCAAACCCTCAGACTTTGAGCCCTCCATCAGGCAGCAGCGGCCAATAACTCATTCTAAAATCTATCAGCAGAAGGGAGAAGTGGCCACAGAGCTGAGCCCACGTTGAACAAGGGCTGGATGGGGGACTGGTCCTTGCACTGAAGCCAGCACAACATAACCCCAGAACCAACATAACATAAACAACAGACCTATTTACTTTCCTGTTGGTGACTGCACTGCTTAATACTGGAAAACCTGCAGCTAACAGTAATGCTTTGCCTCACATAACACAAAAGTGCAAAGCAGTCACCCAGAGCTTGTGAAACGGATGCTGGTTACATGAAACTTCTCTTTGCAGCAGTACATAAAAAGGGTGTTTCGCGTTAATTTCTCTACCCAGCCCTCAGCTAAGAGAACCCACCTTCACCACGGCTGCTAGGAGAAGAGAAAGCACAAACATTTACATACAACGCAACCAAAGGTTTGCTCACCACCTCGTGCAGGGCTGCGCTCTCAGACGATGATCACTCATCATAAAAATGGGTGGAGCGGCTGCAAAACACTCAGCAATGGAAAAACTGACGGCCTCGCCCAGGGAAGCTCCTGCCTGGGCTGCAAATCCCGCGGAGACATGCAAAGTGTTGTCGGTGCTCCCCGTGTGGGAAGTCTTTCGGCTACAGATGCAAAAACATCTGCTACGTAGCATGTGAACTGCAGCATTTTGCTTTCATCTCCAGGATCGATATCTGTACCGACTTCAGGAGTTCAGATCGCGCTACGGGAACTGTTTACATCCAGGTCGCCCCAAAGTCATTCATCAGCGGTTTGTTTTTAAAGCCAAGCACAGCGCTCCTCGAGTGCAAAATGTGGAGTTTCAGATGTGCAGATTTATGGCACAATGGAACAAAACCACGAGACTCATCGCACGCAACTTCAGGTGAATGGCCTAAGCCTGACTCACCGAGCAATTCCACTTGAAGAAGGAGAGCTCTGGTTTTGCTGTGATCTCACTGGGGGTCAGCAGCAAGGAAACATGCTGCACTGTGCATGGCCCATCCCTTGCTGTGTATAACCACCAAACTGCGCCGTCCTGCATCCCCTTCCCCCGAAAAGCTCACTTCCCCCTTCCTTTAACACCTGCTTCCTCCATCCTAGCACCCATTGTCCAAACACTATTATGGGACCGAAAGCTCCAGCATCCCAAAGGAAGCTCAGGAGGAAAATGACTCTGTAAAACAAGTGGTTTCCATACGAGACCTTCTCATTCATTGCAGCAAACCCAAACTTTACCATTCCCCATTTTCTCTTCCTTACTATAGCCCATGCTGGATGCTCACAGCCCCTTTGCTGCCAGCAGGAAGAGCTGCAAGAGCCAGCATCTGCGTGATGCACAACAGGTGTGTTAACTCCTGGAAAAAGCAAGGATGAGTCAGTGGTAGGAGTCTGAAGGCAGACCTTCGTGCCAAAGCACTTGTTTGCAATGGTTTTATTAGCTTTTGCACTCAGACTTACACAGCAGCTACACCACTGCGGGCAGAGACACATTGGGAAAGAGATTTACTTTCCCAAGTAACTTTGCCAGGAACTTCAGATACAATTCAAATGAAGCTACAAAGCCTGTCACAGGTCTTAACATAACTTACTGCTCCGATCTGCATTAGCCACGGGTGATAAAAAGCTCAGAGACACAGCTGGGATTGAAACACAGCATGTCAGATAGGCTCTCAGCACAGGGTCCTGAGCATCATCACCAAATGCTACATATCCTGCTCTTCTCCAGGATAATCGCTGTACATTACACACATCAAGAAGCCTTACCAGCATTCATCATCTTCATTTAAATGAATTCATCACCCATTTTATTTCCCCTCCCACTCAGAGGCACCAAAATACCCAAACTCACAGCTACAGGAAGAAA
This sequence comes from Perdix hodgsoniae, assembly GCA_035772895.1. Lineage (NCBI taxonomy): Eukaryota > Metazoa > Chordata > Aves > Galliformes > Phasianidae > Perdix > Perdix hodgsoniae. The sequence continues at coordinate 14,858,931 of JAPSGF010000010.1, forward strand.
CAGGATCAGTTGCAAGGGCTGTGCTCAGACATCTTAAACAGCAACCCAGAGGAGCAGCTATGGAGGATGCCATACTTTGAGGGGTATTTTCTCCTTAGACTTCCTCCAAGGCCATGCCCAATATCTGAGAGGTCCCAAACTGGTGCAGTTCTGCACTTGGGCTGTGGGAAGCACATGGCCATTCCAGAAAGGATTTCAGCTTTTTCTCACCAACTACCAAAATCACACGAGAAGTTTTCTAGCTTCTGATTTTCAGGTTTCTTCTTTAACACACATACAAAAATCTTGTTAGAGCACATGACGACATAACACGGGGTCAAGTACAGCTCCAACAGAATTAAAGTTTATTTTCAGCAAGTTATCACACTACATTCTTTTTCAGGACTGTTGACTACTTGAAAGTATTTGCAATTACACCCCTTTGCTCAACAATGTGAGTGTACCTAAAATGGCTATAAAGAAAAAAAAAAGATGATAAAAAATATCAGGGTTTACTTTTGCAGAGGACATCGATCCTCACTCTGCACAGAAGTCAACTGCAAACTTAAGGAATTTTAAAAGGAAACAACTTCACTTCTAACTCACTGGCTTATCTCAGTAACATCTCTCATCATCATCATCAGCCATGCTATAAAACAGGGACAGGCACTGCAGCCAGACACTTTCCTCACCATCAGAAAGAAGCAGAGGCATTCAGTGAGAAGTCACCTCGCTTGTATGACAAAGGGAACGGAACAGAAATATGGATGCATGTATTTTAGGGAGAGCTGTACAGCCCGACTGCAGCACCAAGTTCCCAGCATAGCAGCTTACCCCGGAGCGCTGCCAACATATTTCCTTATCACTAACCAAGGGAACTAAGCAGCCAGCTCTGAGGGATGTGCTCTGCCTCTACATCTGCATAAAGGTCATTTGCAAGGGAGAAAGGCAGGTTTAAAAAAAGAAAGAAAGAAAGAAAGAGGATAGCATGCCACATCCATGGCTTTGTTTTTCATACAAACGGTAAGGCTGGAAAAGACCAGTAAGACCACACAGACCATTGGCCCATCTCCACCATGCACACTGAGAGTGGTGCTGCCAGGCTGTGGCACCACAATTTCAGTGTCTGAACATTCAGTGAGAGCAAGGAGGGGCCTTTCACCCCAGTTCCTAGCTCCTTCACCTTCCTTCCCCACTACAGCAACACTGAACCCAAGTAGGCACTTTATCAGCTGCATGGTTTAATTTACTCCAGATTATTTACTGCCTGTGTGGGGAACCCCTATAGAAACAGCATTAATAGCACTCACGGAGATGGCAGAGATAACCGGCTACAGGTTCTAGGACTCTTTGATAGGCAAGTGGAACACCACCAAACACCGGACAGGGAAAACTGATACCTGCTGTCCTGGATTCAGAGTGGAAAAGAAATAGGTGCAGCAGGCACAGTGACTTACATTGCCTTTTGTTAAACAGCTCTGTTTAATGCTATGCCAGCAGAGAACTACACAACAGCAGCCCCTGCCCTTGTAACCAGCAGAGCACACCCCACAATAAGCCTACTGGCATTTTTTCCCTCTGGTATAATTTATCGCCCGCTGCCCTACCTCAGGCTTTGGATAGCACAACCAGATTCCTTCAGCTGCACTTAATCCTCCTCTTAGCACAGGAGCATACCCTGGACCAGAACACAGCTTAGTAAGGAGCAGATCCTGCTGGGAGATTAGCAGCGAGTTCGCATAACCCTGGGTCTCCCAGTTCCCCTGTACCACGATTCAAAGTCTCCACTTACCTGGTAGGACTCTGTACATTAGAAGTACTCCTGCTGTGCTCTGTTGTCTGAACACATCTCGCCCACATTGCCTGGGCCATGCCAAGCACCCCTCGGCCACCAGAGCAAGCCACAGGCTGGGACACCAGGCCACGGCACGGTGTGTCCCCACAAAGCCCTGTCATCGAGCTGCCTACAGAACCTGTCTGCCCTGCAGAACCCCTCAGCCGAGCCCTGCCAGCAGCAGCCCCGGGGCAGCCCAGCACAGAGAGGACAGGCAGTGCTACACTCATGCCATACATGCACAGGATGTGTACAGGTCTGAACTCATGCCAGATATCATCACCTTGCTTAACGCGCCCCTACCCTGCTATGAGGCCTGGGGAAAAAAAAAAAGAAAAAAAAAAGAAAAAAACAAAGAAAGCAAGATAGTGGCATTTGGCCCTTTAAAACCAAACTGGGATTGCATGATCCAGAACTGGCAGCACAAGAGCAGAGCTCAGAGCAACTGTCTGTGCACTGCTCGGGAGCTCTACGTGCCTGACATAGTTCTCCCGCATCGCATATCTCCATGAGCACCTCAAGTCTGATGGCTGCCTGGGACCACAGGGAGCAGCACGGCTCCCAGCTGTCTGTTGCCAGCACAGCACCCCAATCCCCTGAGCAACCACAACCAGCACAGCGTGCCCTACCAACCTTCACAAATCACATTTCCTGCACCCGAGCTCCAGGGGTAGCAAAGCTCACCGGGCAGAGCCCCTTCAGAGCTCAGCAACGCTGCTCCCACCAACCCCAGCTCCTTTCCGTGACTTCCATAGCACGGACACGGACAGCGGATTAATAATTAATAATTAATGAACTCTGACGGTTTTCGAGTTAAGAAACGCCCAAACTTTGCCAATTCTCGGCCAGGAATTCCCACATTCGCTTCCAAAGCGGCGCAAATTCATTTGAGAGGGACATCAGCAGCACGAAGGCACCAACCAGGCCCGGTGGCAACGACCCTCCCAACAACTTCAGAGCCCCGAAACACTTCGGCCCCAAAGGTGGGAAAAACCAACAGCGAGCGTCGCTCGGGAAACTCCGGCACGAAGCGGAGACTTCGGCAGCGATAAACTCGGCTACAAATAAACGAGGAAACAAACAAACGCGAATACAAAGTTGCGTCAGCGCAGCTCGAGGGTTCCCCCCGCCCGCCCCGACATCAGCATATCAATGGTTTGAATAGAGGGGAAGCGGAGGGAGGCTGGGGGCCAGCCTGGGGCTCCAGGAACGCCGTGCGTATCCGTGTGTATGTCTCGCGTATGTCCGCACAGACGCGTGCACGGTGCCGATGTCCCGGGCCGGGCTCGCCCCGCTCCGTAGCCCCGGAGCTCGGGGCCGCGCGGTACCGCCGCGGGGAGAAACGCAGACAATAGCGGCGGAGGGAGCAGCGCCGCGCGAGGAAACCGACCCAAACTCAGGCAAGAGAAAGCGAAGAACGAGGAAGAAAGGAGAGGAAGCAGAGGGACGCGAAGTTGTGAAGAGAAAAGCCCTAAAGAAGAGGACGAAGAAGGGTGGAAGCCTCGCGGAGGGGCAGGGGTTCCTCCGCAGCCCCCTTCCGCCGGAGATACCCCGGGAAGCTCCCCCCCCCACCCCCCATCTTCCGCTCCAGCCGCCCCCCAAAAACTTTCCCCCCACGGCGGCCCTTCGCTAAACTCCGGCGGGACGAGCACTCACCGCGGGGCCCGGCGGGCGGCTTCGCCCCTGGAAGCGGGGCCGGGAGGGAAGGGAGAGGGAAGGGGACGAGGGGAGGGGGGGGGAAGAGGCGGCCGGGCCGGGCGCTCTCCGCCCGGGGAGGCGGGCAGGAAGGAGGGCCGGGGGCTGCGGCTGCAACCTGAGCGCCGCCGCCGCGCCCGCCGCCAGCCCGCATGCGCCGGAGCCGCCGCGGAGCGGGGCTGCCCCCGAGCAGCGGGCGGAGAGCGGGGGGCTGCGGGCGGGATGCGGTTCTCGTCCTTGAGTTTGTGGCGCTGCTCGCCGGTCCTCGTTTTCGGAGCCACGCTGGGAGCGAGGGATCCGGCACCTGGGGAACACCTGGCGGCCCTGCGGCTCGGCTGGCTGGAGGCGGTGCGCTCAGCTGCTCCGCGGGATTGGTGGCAGTGTTGCGCTTCTGGGGGCGAAGGGACGCGAGCAGCTTTGGATGCGGCGGGTTGCTTTTGTTTAAAGGGGGTACCTCCTTCCCACGTGCCAAACTGCAGCCTCGCGGCCTGTTTTGCTCGGAGGTGCATTGCTTGCATTCCCACCTCCGGCTCCTGTAAAGCTCTCGCAGCACACCCTGCCCAGCCGAGATCACACTCAGCTGCACGCAAACGCTGCCCTCCTGTCCCTTGCACAAAGCCCAGCAGCCCCGCTGGTGCCCCGCCGAGGCCCTGCGCTGCCCCTCACCGTATTTCCTCAGAGCCCGTTGTTCCTCTGCACAGTCTGGGGAAGTTTGACCGAGGAACATCTCCGTAATTATTTCCACAGCTTGCCCTGGAAAATGGTGGAAATGGCAATGCTGCTGTTAGCAAATACAGAATCATAGGATCGTTTGAGTTGGAAGAGACCCTTCAAGGCCATCTGGTCCAACTCGCCTGCACTGAACAGGGACACCTCCGGCTGATCAGGTGCTCAGAGCCCCATCCAGCCTGACCTGCAGTGTCTGCAGGGATGGGGCACCCACCACCTCTCTGGGCAATCTCTTCATGTGGCTGTGGTCTGTGTGTGGCCGGGCTGGAGGAGGCCGCTGGAAAGAAGAGGCTTGATGTGCTGCAGTGGGGGATCCGCCGTCTGTCACCATTTCTATTGGAAGCTCTTAGAGGATGTGATTTTTCCTATCAGAAATATTACTGCAAATGAGCTTCTCCAAAGCACCAGTTGTTAGCCATGACCTAGGTGAGGAATTACCACAGGCTGCAGGATGGGACTGAACTCCCCAAGCTGCTCTGGGTAGGTCAGAGCTCCCCATCCCTATGTGGGAGTCTCATACATCCCCTGCCTAGGACGAACATGAGGAAAAGCTCAGCCAGCCACTGCATCAGATGCTCAGCCATGCTCTCATCAGTGCCCTGCCTTCACCAGGATGTAATGCATGCTCCACTTCCATCTTCAAATCATTAATTCTGTCTTTAAACTGTTGTCCAGCCCCAAGTCCTTTATCTCATATATTCTTCCTGCACCCACATAAAACCACAACCTGAGATGAAGGGATGTTTGCGTAGCAGTGGTGTGGATGCCAGCCTTCTGGCGGATCATTTGTGGGCAAATTGCCTTTGACACTGGTTCCTCCAGCTTTCACCATAAGTCTAAGTCTGCTTTTCAAATGCTAGCAAAAAATTGGAAAACTACAAAGATCAGTTTGTCTTTCATTCTTCTTTTTTAATTTGTCATAAACTGCTGCAGGGCTTCCTACTTCTTGCTGGGGAATGAGTTTTAAGTGTGAGCTGCACTCATGAATGAGAATGGAATTTGGATCTGCACAACATAATCTGAACATTTGTGTGTAGTGGCATGAATTAGCAATATGAGCACATTGTTTCCATTTGCTGGAAATTAGCTGTCCTTGCAACTGAATAGAAAACAGAGTTCAATGTAACGATGGAAGCAGCAGCTATTAAAGATTTGTTTTCATCATGTTTAAGCAGCTACAAACTGAGATACACAGAGAGGGTGAGTGTGGCTGACAACAGTGTGCCGGGCTTTGTTCCAGTGCCTGGAAAATGAGGCACTGTAGCTGAGATAGCAGCAGCCACACCTGGAAAAGCTGACCAACATTTTACTTCTTCACACTCTGCCCATGGCATCCATAAAGCCCCACGAGCTGTATAATCTGCTGCAGAATTACTGCCTGTGACTGAGGGCAGCCTTCTGCTGAAGTTTCTCTGTAAGAATAGATCTCGGTCAACACACAAAATCCTCAGTAAGGCACAGCAGGCAGACATTGGAATTTGCCCTTAGGACAGCAGATAGCCTGGAGTGACTACAGTAAAAACACCCAAAGCAAAATGCAAACACTGCTGACCCGCAGTATATAATTCATGAAATGTCTGTAATTCCCATGGCTCTGCTGCAGGAAGCGGGGCTCTGCACCTCGCTGTCCCCTGATGCAGACCTCAGCTGCTCATCACTGCCCCATCTGCCCCTCCACCTGCTGATGGGCTGAGCTAACATCCAGCTCTTACATATGTTGCCGGAAGCCTTGATGTAAACACTGCCTTTTTTCTCCTGGTCAGAAATGTGCACCTGCATGTGTTTGTGGCAGGAACTGACACCTTGTGTCCCAGCAAGACTCGAGCCATGCCACAGCCCGTGGGATAGGTGTGGGATGCAGCAGGAAGGCAGGGAGGAGAAGAGACCTGCAGACTGTAAACTGTTACCACTGAGCCTCGAGGAAGGTTTCCTTTGGCACTTCAGCTTTACGCTTTGTGCTTTTTCAAAGGACACTGTTAGCAGGCGCCTGCCCTGGGCACTTTGTTCTTTACAGGATGCATTTTAATTTAATACAATTCTATTTCTGTCCCTAGCGATGGTTGTTGTCCAGTTACTCGCAAAGCGAGAGACAGACAAGTCTATGCCAAAAGCCTTTATTGAAGGATCAGAAAACATCAATCAAATCAATTTACAAAACTGAATTATGTGGGACCCCAGGAGTAAAAAATGACAAACACAGAGAGTTAAATTGATAGCAGACCAGGATAAAAGCTTTTAGTCAATGCAGGCCATAAAATTAATCAAATGCAGTATAGTCCCTAAAAATTAGAGCAGTTTCCCCGTCCCCTGCACTCTGCTCAATTTCAGATCTAAATAACATGCAAAGTAGATTAAAATTAATCAATACAGCAGATCCCACAGTAAAGCAAGTAATCAAGAAAGCAACACATGCATTTGCAACCCATTATTTATTACCATCCCCACGTGTGGCCAGGATGTGAACGCACATGGCATCCCTGGCTTCTCTTGAGCCGCCACCAAAGCTGATGGGTCTATTTGCTTTTTGTACAAGCCAGTAAGAGAAACCCTCAAAGTCTGGGGCATTTGGAGACATTCGCTTGAACCCTGTAAAGAATATAAAGGCCAAAATTATATCTATAACATGGATGTGTGATGGTATCTTCTCTGTCTAGGACCTGAGTGCTCCTTCTCTTGCTCCCAGTGCTCAGATTATCTCTCTTTATCTCTGTGGGCTGGATAAGATTTCCCAAATCGTAGAGGGAGAGAGAGGAGAGTTCTCCAGGTGTTGGGAACCAATACCATGTTGGTGATGGCAAACATTTCCAGCTTATCTGAACATGTGAATACATCTCACCTTTATATCCTTGCATTAAGTACTAACTCAAACCTCTCTTACTGATTTTCATGAAGTTGCCATTGTGGAATGAAAAAGATGTAGAAAAAGAGATACCTTCCTCAGAAGGCAAACAGGGAGCAGATTTCCTTCCTCTAAGGGGGATCCCTTTCCTTGGATCTCGGTTTCGTCAGAGGAACATCAGCTAGAGAACCCAAATCTCTGAACATAGAATTGTAGAATCATTATGGCTGGAAAAGGCCACTAAGATCACCTAGTCCAACCATCAACCCAATCCCACCATGCCCACTAACCATGTCCCTCAGAGCCACACCTACCCTTTTCTTAAAAAACCTCCAGGGATGGTGACTTCACCACCTCCCTGGGCAGCCTATTCTTATACTCGCCAGGTATCGTCAACTTCAGGCATATTCGCAAAACCCATGAACCTGAACTGCTTAAACACTGCCCTGCGAATCTCCATCATCAGCCACCCACCAGCTGTTTTGCCAACAGCAGTGTATTACAACACGTACCTGTGGCAGTTTGTGGTAGTTGGCTTCACGCACCAAGAACAAAGTAGACTCTCTTTAATGAAATTCCCAGTGCAAGGGAACCAGGAAATTCCCCTCCCCATAGCACAAAGCCCCTTTCGCTTGCACACCAGCTCTGTGCTCATTGCCAGCCAGCCCAGCTCTTCAAGATGACATACACCCACCAGATGGTCCCAGCACTTCTGCACCACCAATGCTGATGTGCACAGCAATCAGCAAAAATCCACTGTGCTTTTCCTTGACTAAACACGCTTCCAAATCACAAAGAAATACAAAAGGCCATTGAACATCTCTCTGTTCAGCAGCACAAACAGTTGGCCTGTCATCAAATGCAGATCTCTTGTGACAGCAGGTCAAAATAACTTCAGTTATCAAGAGGGGAAAACAAAGCTGCTTCGCCATGCAGTGTAAATGAATGTTTAAATACAGCCTAGAAAATCAGAGGTGCATTGCCACAAATCCTAATGGCAGGAGGGACACTGGGGGTTTGGGCACCCACTGGTGCACTCCTGTAACACTAGACTGCTTCTCAACCACGTCTCAGCAGTCTGAAGAAGCCCATTACATTGGTGGTATCAAGAATGGGGTATGGCATCTCTGGCATCTCCGGCTGGGCAAGTTGTGTTTTGCAATACACACTGATGTGCTTTTGTATAGAAGGGATCTATTTCACATTAAGCAGCCGTCACACGGTATTTTTGATCACCACCTGTAAGCAAATCCAAGCAAAGCTCATTCCAAGGTCAGCTGGGTATTTCTGAAGACTTATCTCCAGCCTTGCAGGCTGCAGAGTGGGCCACAGCATCAGCCATCGAAACCTCTGGTAGATCAAACAGAGACAGAGCTGAGCCATGCTGGCAAGAAATAGATTAGGATCAAACAGCCCCCACTGTCCCTGCACTGACAGGTGTCCTGGATGGCATTACAGTCTGCAGACTTCCCCGACTAACGAGGGCTTTGTCTTCACAACATGCGTATTAGTTTCGCCAACAACACATTTCCCCCCTTCCCATGACTTTCCCACCTATTGCCCCCTTCCCACTTCCCTCCTTCTCCTTTTCTCACGGTGCCTTAAGATGTATCTGCCCTTGGGAGCAAAGGGTCATGGCAGTGGCTCTTTTGGGTGAGCTGCCATCCCCTAGAATTTGTTTGTGGCTGATTAAGTGACCCTGTCACCTGCAACTTTCAGCAAATGCTCTGTTTCCCTTTTTTATTCACTCTTCCCTTCCCCCACTGTCTGCCTGCGGTAGTCAAGAGCAGAAAGTAACTCGTGTGCTTGCAGCAAGAGATGAGAAAGTTGAGAGCCTCCTTGTTGAGGAAGATCGCTTGATAGGAGATTAAATTTCTCATACCATAGAAGCCCTTCCTATATAAAAAAGTCAATGCTGCACAGATAGGCATAGCATTTGGTGACGTTTCTTTTGCTTAACTATACCCTTCTAAGTCCTTTGATTTGATTTTGAGTCTCTCTCTTTTATAGTCCATTCCCAAATGTTGGCACTCGTTTTTCTCGTTTGTCACACAGCAAGAGCACTGATGCATGTATGTTTTCAGCCCCAAACCACATCTGAGGATTTAGTGTTACACGGAGAGAGAATCAAGTCAACATGCTCCTAACTCTTTGTTCTGCTGTGATAGGAAGAAAGGTGCACATCACAAACCATCCTGCAAAGCATTAGGCCCCTTGGTGTGCTGTTACCTTCTCTGTTTCTCATGGAAGATAGTGAAATGACACTTTTCACAACTTGGGAACACTGTTTATTTGATTGTCTTATGAAAAGCACTTGAAAGCCTTGATGCACATAGACTAAAAGATCTTCTTCACTATTGTTTGGTTGATTTACACACAGATCCAAATATCAATAAAACCATTTGCAATTCCTTTACATCTGTAGTTATTAAGACCACAGACACTCCTGCCACACGAAGGACCTGTTCTGAAAGTGAAACCCGGAGACTCACCTCTCTGTGCCAGCACTCAGTCACGTCAACTTACTGCTGTAATGGCAGGAGATTCCTTTTTTGAGCACCTTTAAAATGAGAAAAGGAACTGAGTTATTCTCTCAGGTTTTGTGGCACCAGAAGAACAAAGCAAACATTGCAGATGGTGCAGAAACGCCTGGTTAAAAAAAAAAAAAAATGTTCTGGGCCAGTATTTTACAGCTGTGCATTTAAAGACCAAGACATTATTGGGCATATGTAAGAATATTTTGAAAGAATCTGTATTTTAAAACCAGTTTTATAACTAAGAAGCCACAAACAGAACCTTCCTGCTTATTTGCTTGCCTACACACATTGATTGCGCAGACTGCTGATGGAAGTTCAAACACACCTTAATAGCTGATATCTACAGTCTTTGCATGGCAGCAATTTTTGCCATGTCCCATTACCTTCAGGTGAGCCATGGCAGCCTCCTCTAAACACTCTGACATGGCTGTGGGATAGAATTTATTGCGTGTCTTAATGAGAGGAGAAGAGACAGCACCAGAAACTTAATGAGCCATGTAGTGTTTATACGTCTTTGTAACACAGTTGTGCTGTCCACTGTAGCAAAGAGCATTGATTATTATTCTGAAAGTGAGAACGAAGGTATAGACTAATCACCTTCTTCCATCTATATAGAGTGTTGGCTGGTTTCAGCACTTTGCTGGGTGGCTTGTGTAACATGGCAGCCTCAAGTGTGTGCTGAAAAGCTGATTGAGGAAGGGATCTGTTATGTTTGGCACAGGGAAGATGCACATAAAGCATCTTTTTACTTTGTAGGAGCACAGAAGCTTACATCTATTAGACCACGTATCAGGCTTCCCCATGGCCTCACACTACTTCTGCTAGCACAGTTAGTTCCCCAGAGCCCATTTGTAGTGTTTCATCAGCTAGACTCAAACAGTCTCTCAAGCAGTGTCTCAAAGAGTGAAATAGCCGTTTTTAAAATTATTATTATTTTTTCTTTTCTCCCATGGAGATTTCTGTCACCTAACACCTCACAGAGCTGTGTCTGGCTCTGCTGTCCAAACCGCTTTTCCCCCAAAACCAAGCAGCCATTTGAATGTGATCCACGCTCACTAGGTGAAGAGCAGCCCTTGAGTTTCTCAGCAGCCATCCTGAGGCTCTTGCTAGGCTCTGAGCTCCTCTGGGTCACAGTAAAGCCATTACCTCCATGCATGTGCACACCATGTGCCATCCCTGGGCAATTCCCACTGTAACTCAGCATCAGCTACTTAGCGGTGGAAACGGGTACAGTGAATTAAAAAATAGCGAAGAGGGAAGCACTATTAGTCCCCAGCAGATTTGCTGCTGCCTAAAGCACTGGCTCCTAACATTTTCATACCAGGTCTTGCATCTGCTTGTAAGGAGCCTGAAGTCTTCTTATTTCCCCGTCAAGGAGGGCAAAAAGTACATAACCTTCAACTCAGGTTCTGCCCCCATATGTCCCACAGGGCTGATGGCAAAGCAGAGTGCTGCCAGCTGGCCTGAAGCCATGGCCATATGCATGTCCAGCAGCTTCTCCATGTGGCAACGCTGCCCCACCAGTGCCTGGATCCCAGCTGCTCGGTGAGAAGCCATCTCCCACACACGTACACACCCTCTGATGACTGCATTTCCACTTGGAGAGCAAAAAGAGGCGTAACGTCGGCTGGAACAGGCTGAATGTGCTCAGTCACATTTCATCATGACCGAGACAGAGCGAGGCACAACATCTCCATGAGAGCACAGTGTGAGAGCACTCTGTTCCCCCTGGTACTGGGAGTAATGAGCAGATAAAACACAGGCACAGGGAGTGAGTTTGTCTTCATAAATTTCAAAGGCAGACATTGACAGAATGCCAGATTTCTGAAAAATTAACGTCCTCTTTCATCATCTAATGAAAAAGGCCCTCTGTCTCTTAAAATAACATTTCAAGCTATTCTAAAATACACTTAAAGTTATTTAAAGAAATTTAGTTATTTTTGAAATAACTGTTGACTTTATTTCTGGTGCCCTGCTTATTTTTCCACAATGGCACCTTTTTGAAAAGCAGCAATTGGCGTTCATAGTCACCTCTCTGTTTGCTTCCTTAAAGTCAAGGCACAGTTCAGCTTGACTTTCACAGACACAAGCCATTTAAAACATCAAAGGCACTCCACATCTTGCTGCACTGCCAGCTATGTACAAACAGACCTGAAGAAATATTTTTACGGATTTCAACATGCAATCCATGTTATATCTCTTTTTTTTTTTTTTTTTTTTTTTTTTTGCCAAGGCTGTGATAAGAGTCAGCCCAAATTGCCATCAGCTAGCTGGAAAGGATGGGTGGCACGGGACTATAGAGGGGACAATAACAAAGTGCTAGGGACAGGAGAGCAGACCATGCCCTGGGTGAAATGTGGGATATTTTTGAGGTTACTGTGTCTGAAAGACTCAAGAATATATACATATATATATATAATCTTTATACCACACTGTCTTAAAGATACCTGGGCTGGAGAACCAAAGCCTCCTGGGGGTCTGCATGCGTTAGCTCTCGTTACTGGTGGCAGCTGGTGGGTTTGGAGCTTGGAGGTGAGGAAGTAAGTCGTGCAGCCACTAAAATCACCCTTTGCAGAGAACAGAAAGGGCTGCTGCAATCCGACCCTGTCTGCAGCACGCCTGGGGATGCTGGAGCCAAGAGGTGACACCAGGAGAAGAGTGGAAAACCCACACTGGAGGAAAGAGAGCACTTGAAAGAAAGACCACGCCAGGGACATCAGCCCTGGAGTTATTTTCAAGCGTACAGCAGTGGCCTCTACTGGCCCTCATTAGGACATCAGGTTGCTTTTTGCTGCTTCTCTTCTGCCCTGCTGCTGCTGCTTCTTGCAACAATGCCCATGTTTGCAGGCTCCTTTTCCCAAGGGAAAAGTGAGAGCTGTGGTAGTAGAACCGTGTCTGCAGGAAGCGGGAAGCAGCATCCCTAAAATAATGGGGCAATTTTGGCGCATACAGAAGATCTGTGTAGAGAAATATGATGAAATCTGGCCCAACTTCATGAAGTGAGCCTGACAAAGTGAGCACACTGGGGTTGCAGCCTGGCATTCTGCAGCACCAACAACCCAGGACCCCTGTTAACTGACTCAGCTTCTTCCCTGTCCTCTCCATGGGATCCTCAAGGAATACCCCACTCTGCTCTGCAGTATAGGTCACCAAGGGAAAGCACTGAGAGGCTGGGAGCATCACGCAGTGCTTCCCACTCCCACTTGGGCTCCTTGGCTGCTTCCCTGCCACCCACCACTGCTGCTACCCTCTGGGAGCCTTCCAACAGCCACGACTCCTTTAAGACCCTGCCCACACTACTGCTGTATTTATGTATTGATGGCCACCAGGTCAGAGCAGCTGATACATCCCAAAAGCAGCTAGTGCTATAGGCAGACGCACGGTCACGTGCTGAAAGCTGCCTACATCTGCTTCCCAGCTGCTCGTTCCCCGGGGCCATCCGAGAGGATATCGGGTAATGTGGCTAAAGGCTTGTGGGAGAGCTGTGGCAAGATTCCCCCCATATTAAGCAGCCTTTAATTTGGCCCTGGCTGGGAGGAAGTGACAAGGACAATGCAGAGATCAGACATACAAAATTTTTGTGCTCAGTGTGAATATTTTACATGCTTGTCAAGCTGTGCAGTAAACGATGCAGGGCCGTAGCCAGCTGTAATTTAACACAGTGGGATCAATCCAATATGAAGAGCAACAGACTGTATCTTTCCTCCATATGGACATCTAAACAGACGTTTTATTGATTTAAACATTTCTCATCATTTATGGGAACAATTTATCACCATGGTCCTTTAAAGAACCCTGTTTTCAAGGATCATACAAGGTTTTTCAACCTTAAATGCTTAAAAATTGCATCTGCTTAATTATTGTTCTTAATTACTTGCTTTCAACTGAAATTGCTTTTAGCAATGTACAGGACAATAACAGAAACTTCTCTAGACCAAGATGCAAACAATACAGGAAGCAGAGCAGGTCACGCCCTGGGGCTGGGGCTGTGGGCACGGGGATGTCAGTCTGTCCTTCTGGCTGCTTGGTTGGACTCCAACACAAGGCTTCTTGGAGCAAGCACTCCGAGATGGGAGATGCTCTTCGGTGTGCATGACCCCACCTCTTTTTTCTAAAATTCTGATAAATCAGGATTGTCTGTATGGTCTAACCTGGGACAGAGGCAGAGCTACCTGCTGAGCTTAATCCTTTTTCTGTGGAGTCTCAGTCTTCACATTTAGAATTTTAATGTTCACACTTGACACAAAAAGCACTTTACCTCAGCTTCTGAACTCAGGTGTTCTCCCTTTGCTGGTCTTTCTGATCCAGTCTGCCTAGACATATATTTTCCCCTTGCAGCATCTTCTTTATTCTCTTTGCAGGTGTCGAACCTGTCCCACTTTTAAGCTTTTCTCCTTAAAACTGAGGGGTGAAACCACAAATAGATTGAAAAGCTGAGATTCCTCCTTCATCGCAGGGGATGAAAAATCTGGCAAAACTATTTTTTTTTCCCTGCCTCTGTCTGTCAGTGCAGTAACAGAATCATAAATCATGACTCCTTGGTGCTGGGTGGGATCTTGTGCTCTGATGGGCTCTGGTGAAAAGTTTCATTCCCTCAGATTGTTTGTTCCCTTGTTCATAAGCCAGCAAAACCCATGAAGCTGCAAAGGGCGTCTGCATGTGTGAGTGTCTGTTTGTGACTGTGTGTTTGCCTTGGGTCCCACACCCAGCATGGTCAGGCCAAAAGATATTAGATAAGTGACACTGTAGCTTCGATCACTGTACCTCCACTACACTAACGGCAAAATGAGGGGATGCTTCAACAGCCCAGCCGTCCATCTGAGAGTTTAAATACACCTTTGTGCATTGCTTTAAATTGGAGAAGGCAAAAGCCACATGTCAGGCTAGATGGGTGCTCCTCTTGCCTACCCCTGGCAATGTGTGTGTGATATTTCCATTGGCAAGCATCCCCCTGCCAGGGGCAGACAGCCTTGACCTGTGGCTCAACCCAAGCCTACTGAACCAAAGGTAGTGTTTGAGATGCTCCTTGGTACCCTTTCATATCTGACCTTCAGACCAAGAAGACAAAGGCTAAAAGGATGCTCTCATTGTTCTGCCAAGAGCCAACTCCAAATTGGAAATCAAGATAGCTCCATGCAAAGCTGTGAAATAGCCATGTTTTTAAGTCAAACACTGTACTGTGTAGGATAGGGAGCACAGCTTTAGCTCTTTAAGCTCTGTGGATCTAAATGCTCTGGAAGGAGCTGAGCCCATCCTCCTGCTGCACTAGAACAGCCTTGATATCTGTGGTTGTCCCTGCACATAGCTGGACACAGGCTGCAGCAAGGCTCAGTGGTTTTGGAATGGCAGGTGAGGTAGTGCAGACACAGCTGATGGGGCTCATTCCAAAGTGACATCATTTAGCAACAATTCCTAAGAAATAGGTCCTGACTAGTAGCAAGGAGTTGTGCCTCTAGGCAAACAGATGCTGGTTCAAGGCTGTTATCAGGTAAAGTGTGTGGGTGAAAAGCTCCACAGCTTGTCTGTTGCCATGAAAAGAAGCAAACAAAGCAGAGACAAGGCTGGACTACAAGTGGATGAGGCTGCTAGCTGGCTGGAATCACATGTCTGCTAGAGATGGTGATGAGATATTTCCTTCTGATGAGAGTTGGGGATAGGCGACGTGGAAGTATCTCAGCTGTTTGCCATGGCAGGAGTTCCAAGGAGAGTGTGCACCTCCAGATCCAAGGGCCCAGCGATCCCAAATGTAAGCAGTGCTGAGATGCTGGGTGAGAACAAGTTGGGTTTACTTGTGCTGCTGGAGGGATCATGCTGAATCCTGCAGGTCAGTACAGAGGTGTGCAATGAACCCATCACTGCCATGTCAGCTATCTCTGTGCCTGTATCCTGACCTGAGAAGTTATCAGAAGGCACCAGAGATCTATTAATGACCTGATACACTGATATAACCACACATCAGGCTCTCAAAAGGGAGTTTGGGGGTCAGAACTCCCTTTTTCATTTTCTTCTTAAAAAAAGTAAAACAAAGAAAACACATTCACCATTTAGTCAGGGTTGGTTGATTTTTCCAGCTCTTCTGTGTCACTTCTGGGCATTCAGAGCATGGGGAGAAAAGAACTCAGGAAGGAGTTTTACATGTAGACACAACACATTGCAAGGACTGCCAGCACACTCCAAGGCAGTGATTTCAAGCAGTGTGAATGGGGATCCTGTCCTTTCCCCTCCCCTTTCCTGTTTTGTGCATAGAAGTGCTATGCTTGCAGAGGAATACAGCAACTGATTGTTTGCAGCACTGGGAAATAGTGTGATCTGAGAGTAAACTGTCTAGGCAGCAAGCATCTGGGCAGATGCACACATATGGTGTAGGGAGATGGTTAGGGGAGAGGGGTGCATTTTGCACATTGTCTGCTTCCCAGTCTGTTAGAGACTGGGCAGAGGTGAGGCTGCAAAATGATGGAAAGAAGGCCAGGAATTGAATCTACATTGCCCTGGAAATCCCACAGCACCCATTTCCCTCATTCAGTCTGCAAAACTTTAGGGATATCTGGCTGCTTTCATGTCTGGCAAGGACAAAGGAGGCTTGGATCCCTCCCTGGCTCAGTTGCATGCATGCATGCACACGAAAATTGTGTTCCTTTGAACGTCTTTTGGAACTGTAATAAAGAAAACTCACTTAATGGAAGAAAGACCTGGATGAGCTTATCTGTGTGAAGATGGAGAAGCAATGCTCCACCAGGAGATGAAGTGGGCAGCATAATACCATCATCAGGGAGGATATCAGGGATTACAGTGCCTCCAGATGAAATCTGCTTATGCCACATGTGCTTGGTTATGCCAGGGAGGACTTCAGACTGCATTCATAAATGCTGTAGCATCTGGGAGAATATGCTCCTGGTCCATACACAGGAGGAAGGAAAGAGAAGACATCAGCTGGGAATCATATACGGGTTCAGCATATGAAGCTTCAATCTTCACAGTGGTCAACTGCATCTTACTTACAGTGCTGAGTCACTCTGGTTCAACTGGTTGTTTTGTGGCACTTCTCAGTATGCTGCACATCCCATGGTGAAAGGGTAGATCCCTAAAAATACACAGGCTTAGCGATCTGTTTGACACAGCACTGAGCTTATCACATATCCTACAAAGGAAAGGACACGGAGAGAGACTGCTACTGTATTAGGCTTCTGCATATCACTTAATAGTACAAGCAGTGTCTTTTCCATTCAGCAGGAAAACTCTGTTGTTGTTCTATGGTGATGCTCCACAGCTTTGTTTAGAAGAGTCACAAACCTGACGCTGGGCATCTACTCGGTCACTTTGAGGACTTACAGGTGACCATGCCCAGATCTTACACACAGAGCAGCAAACCAACAGACGCCCCAGAAGCTCAGAGCGGGGCTGGGCCCTATCTCTATCATTTCAGATTGCGCGATATAGAAAGCACAGTCTGGAAATCACATGAGAGGCAGCCCTCTCGTGGGGTATTTAGCTAGTCCTGCTTCCGGCTGGACGAGACAAAAGCATCTTTATTAGCATTAAGCAAGCCTGTGTGCCCATCCCCGCCGTGAGGATCAAACCCCGTGTGCCTTGGCAGTGCTGTCTGTGGTCACACGCTGACCTGGCAGGCTGACACCGCAGTTCCACTTGTAGCTTAGAAGGATACAAACATGAGTCACGGAACTTGCAAACTGTTTTCTTCATTACCTTCAATAAAGAACAAAACCAAAAGTTTGTGGGTTTCCTTTGCAACCGACCCTGGGGGGCTGGGTGAAAGGGAGGAGCCCATCTCGTCTCAGCTAATGAAATTCTCATTGCAAGGCACATGTGTGCACGCAACTGGCATCCAGCTGGCTCCGGAGGGCAGAACGAGGGTTGGGGAACCAGCAGCTGTGGGGTTTAAGAGCAAATATCAGAGCGGCTGCCCGAGGGACTCCCAGGTGGCAGGCAGGAATATGGATGGCTCCTCATTACGCTTGTTAATATACAGCAATAGCTAGCCGCTGTGGGCGCTTGGCATTAGCCAGACCTCGCCGCCATGTTGCAGCCAGCAGGCGGTCTGAGCCCGCTGGGCTGCGCTGCTGCTGCCCCCTTCTGGCCAGCGGCGCTCGGTGCCGCTGCCCTCGCCGCCTCCCTGCTGCTTCTCCCGCGTTTTTTCTCTACCTTTCACCAAGGGAGGCCGCCCTGCTTCCCTCAAGGTCGTTCCGCAGAAGGCGTACCTTCAGGAAGAATCAATAAACAAACAAACAAATAATTAATTAAATAAAGGAAAATATGAAACACGAACCCCTAACTTTGTCTCTCCCTTCCTAGTGTTGCAGCTCTGTATAAAATGCCTTTGTAATATAATACAGCACATTTTCTTACGCCTTTAGCTGCCCGCATAAAACGGAGCGCTCCTGAAAGTCACCCAGAAGAAAACTGTGCTGTGCGGTGGAAACACGGACGGGCCTTGGAGTGTGGTGTTATGGGCAATTAAAGCTGATTAACAGCCACCGCTGCAGGTGTGGGGGAGCGGGA